>PPON03000073.1:0-57994 GCA_003708525.3 Monosporozyma unispora | reverse complement strand
ACTGTAACCACACCGTAATGGTTACTTTCCAGGTAGTTTTGCGCTGGGCCATCGCAATGTACTGCAATATTCGCTCGCAGGGAAAGTAGTAACTGTAATTGTAGTAAGTAGTAACATTTGTATTGTAAGGCCTAAGGATATTATCAATTAATTGTAGATAATACTATGGTAACATTATAATATATCTTAATTAGTACTATTATTTGTAGATGATTTTTGGTTATTTCAACCGAGAAAACAAATAGCAAACGAATCAAATAAAAAATGACCAGAACTTCTGTTTTAGCTGATGCTTTAAATGCCATTAACAACGCTGAAAAATCCGGTAAGAGACAAGTCTTAATTAGACCATCTTCCAAGGTTATCATTAAATTCTTACAAGTTATGCAAAAGCATGGTTACGTTGGTGAATTTGAATACATTGATGACCACAGATCTGGTAAGATTGTTATTCAATTAACTGGTAGATTAAACAAATGTGGTGTCATTTCTCCAAGATTCAACGTTAAGATTGGTGATATCGAAAAATGGACTGATAACTTATTACCAGCCAGACAATTCGGTTACGTTATCTTAACCACTTCTGCTGGTATTATGGACCACGAAGAAGCTAGAAGAAAGCACGTTTCTGGTAAGATCTTAGGTTTCGTTTACTAAGCTAGTTTACTTCCAATTTTAAATTTTAATTTTGTATTATAACAATAGATATATACATATTTTTTTTATATAATTTTAAGAGTCTAAGTATTCAAGCTCAATAACAAAACAACTCATTTCAAAATCTACTGTTTTTAACTAAACTCCAGGCGCTTAAAGTATATATTTGATTTTAGTATAACCTGATGCCTTTACTATATTTAAAAATAAAATACCACAAAGGTAAAAAATAATACATTATAGATAGATGCAATCTTTTTTTTTAAAAAAGGATATTAATTATATGCTAAAATTAAACGTATTTAAAAGTATACAATTATGTGATATAAAGTGTAGAGAGAGAAAATGAATTGTGTTTGATAATTTTGATAAACAACAAAACAAATCATAATCTTCTACCTCTTCTACCACCCTTCTTTCTGGTGGAATCAGATGGAACTGGAGTAACATCTTCAATTCTACCGATTCTTAAACCAGATCTGGCTAAAGCTCTTAAAGCAGCTTGACCACCTGGACCTGGGGTCTTGGTTCTAGTACCACCAGTAGCTCTAATTTTGACGTGAACAGCGGTGATACCAACTTCCTTACACTTAGCAGCAACATCTTGGGCAGCTAACATAGCAGCGTATGGAGAGGATTCATCTCTATCAGCCTTAACCTTCATACCACCGGTAACTCTACAGATGGTTTCCTTACCGGATAAATCGGTAACATGGACGAAAGTATCGTTGAAAGAAGCAAAGATTCTAGCAACACCAAAAACTTGGGAATTGTCGTGAGTTTGAGCAACTGTAATAAAAAAAAGTAAGTTTGAGAGTAAACAAACAATATATCTTTGTTAGTATTGGAATTCAATTTGAAGTAAATTCAATTAATGTTGTAATCCCAATTTAGCATCTTGACAGCAATAGAATCATTTATAAATTGATTAAAAACAAGTATGAAACTGCCATTTATCCATTAATAAATAACAAAATTAAAATATAAATATATCAATAGAAACTATAAACTAGAATTTCCATTAGAGATATACCATAATATATCTCCATGTATCCATACATTAGAAAATGTCAGTGTAGTTCATGTTTTTGTACATTATATTAAAAATATTTCATCTTGATCATCAATTGCCTATAGAATAACTAAATGGTTTTCAACAGGATATCACCCCTTTCACATACCGCTAGCCATTCTGCAATATTTAGTTTTGTTCGGTTCTTTTAAGGGAACTTTGTAGCTAAACAAGAAAGGTAAACTATTGCAACTTTTGAATAGTAAAATATTTAAGTGCTTATAACTAATTGAACTCATCGCTTTTCGTTGGAAAATTTCAGTTTTTGCAAAATTGAAAAAAGTTGCGTCCTTATGTCTTAGCAAATGCCCGAAAATGGTAATTTGTGAAGGCAAAATTTAAATTTTAAAAAAACAGTCTTGAGTCAAAAATAGCATGTCTGGGTGTTTTAACTAGATAAACTGTCAGTCAGTCACAGCCTTTAATAAAGAGTTAATTAATTTACAAGATATGATTAAGAGATGCAGAGTTACAAAAGGATAAGATGGTAAAGGAAAGATGTCTGACCCGTCTGGAGCACTAGAAGGTGGTTATATTCCTATTTAGTGCTTAAAGAGTCCCATATGAAATATGGTATGTTTGTTCTCGAAGCGGGTTGTAGAGAAGAGATTGTCTGGGAGTTTAAATTGCCATTCAAAAGAATAACGTCACAATTCCACTACAATAATACCCGTTCTGAAATGTAAATGTAATGGTTTTCTTCCCAAAGGGAAAAACTCTTGAACATAGAATTGTAATACAGTAATATTATTAAAGTGGTAGATGTCATCGTTAAATTGTTTATTTATATAGTACAATATTTTTTTTTCTTCCAGAGAGAGAAGGTTACCCTCAACGTAAAATTATAGAAAGTGGTCAATGATAGCCATTCAAAGATTAGACCAGGTGGTAGATAGTAGAAGGGTTGGATTAATATATAAACTAGAATCAACTAGCGCCGAAGAGTTATTACATATTAAAATAAGTTTCAAAAAATAGAGATGCTGCAAACTGTCTTCCTTTGGAGTGCCCTATTGGTTAACTCTATTGTTGCAATTTCAATTAAAGGTCAATTGGATGTAACACCATATAACATGTCAAATGTGAGGATAAGTAATACCCGCTTCAGATTACAACAAATTGGTGAAATTGATGATGACAAACATCTAATTAAATCTATAGCGTATATTCAAGACATTAATGGTACTTTTGAATTCAATAATATTGAATTAAATAAAGGCATAAACAAGACTACACAATTTGTAATTTCACCAATCTCTAAGGATTTTAATTTAAAACCAAATAGAGTACTTATAGAATTTTTAGAACATGAAAATGGTACCATTGAAAGCAAAGGTTTCAAAAACTACTTTGGTAGAGAATATTTCCCGTCAAAGGATATTCTTTTCCCAGAACATTTACAATCTATTGCAATTGAACCAATGATTAAATTCACTTTAGTTCATAAACAACCATTTAGACAATATTTACAAGAAAGAAATGTCGGGATCTTATCAAGTGGTCCAATTGCTTCAATCTTACAATCTCGTTGGAAAATGTCTTTATTAGCCATTGCATTAGCTGTTATTATTTTCCCAATTTATATAGAGAACTTTGATCCAGAAACTGTTAAATTAATGAAGGAACAAAAACAAAGACAAAAGAGAGAGAAATATCAAATTCCAAATTGAATCTATCTGTATCATTCTTCTTTCTCTTTTCTATTACAAATAATGCATAAGAACGGGTTCAATGTATATACAACATTTTTTTAAATAAATAAAATCCTATAACTATTCTCTATCTAAATCTAAAAGTAAAATTAGAAATCACTTATTCGGGACGTAATTTACGTTGTTGTTGTTTCTTACCATTACTACATTTTTCATAAAGGAATAACCCAATAGTATTTATTAACAAACCAAAAATTTGTAAAAATGTAATTGGACCACCAATAAATAACCAACTAACAGAAATAATAGCAATTCTTTTCATTAAATTGGCAATTGAATAAGTTAAAGTAGAAACTTCCCCTAATAAATGGAATGTAATCATAGCTTGAATGAAATGGAATGTACCATTTAAGAAAAATAATCTCCATGGTATAGTCTGAATAAATTCAGAACCTTCACCATATGATATATATTTCCATATAATTGGTAATTCTAAAGTAATAAACCAACCAAATGATAACATAAACCCAACAGAAGAAATATAAATCATTAAGGTCAATTTATCATACTTCTTAGGTTTTACTGAATGAAAGTTATTTGGAGTCATTTCTCTTGGTTTTTCATACATTGGTAATGGAGATTCTTCACGATGTAAATGGTTTTTCTCCTGAAATTCTGTCACTGGTGTACTCTTAAATGTGAAAACACTCTTACCGTAAATGTTTTGACCTACAAAGATAAACATAGAGATAATAGCACATATTATACCATATGTAGAGAACCCAGCATTTGATGCAGTTCTTTTCTTATGATTCTTACCATCTTCATTAACAATTATCCAAACACCAAGAACTAAAGAAGTTAAACTGAAAGCCAGTGATTTATCAATGGCTAAAGTCTTTATACGTAATAACTTTTGAAACATTAGAATAAATAATGGAGACAAAGTCTTAATACTAGCCACCGTGGAGACAGGAACTAAAGAAGTTGCAGTATGACCAAAATATTTACCTACAAATTGGAATAAACCTAAGGGTAACACAGTTTCAATAATATGTTTTGAAGGTTTTGTAATAGCAGGTAAATACTCACTTTTATTAAACTTATTATATTTACTCATATTATCATAGTCTGGAAATGTACCTTGTGGAAAGATATGACGAAATTTTGGATATATGTAAGCTATTTGACATGCAATGGCAGCTAAAAATGCAGTATAAATGAATTGAAATTCACCAAGAAATAATGGCAATGGGCATAATGTTAAAATTCTCTTGGTAACTTGTGATGCTAATGATGAAATAATATACCAACATATACATAATATGACAATATGAAAATGTGGACGTAACCTTGAGATCATGCTGAATGCGTTATCCATTGTGCAAAAGGAAAGAGAAAAATTGAACAAAAGAAGTTATGGATTCAATTTATTCTCCAGATGATTAAACACGTCCTATGATGTTTTTTCTATCAGGGATATACTTGATTGTCTGATATTTATTCAACTAATAGAAAGTTTCACTTTGTTTACATTTTATGTGATTGTTTTGTATTAATATTTTTTTTGTTGAAAACGCGTTTACTCAAACTTTGGGGTTGAAAAAAATACAGAAGATAAAATGACAGACATTTTTAAAGGAAAGTGTCACAGTTACAATTACTTTGGAATATTTTATTCATTAAATGAGGTTATACATTAAATATCATAATTTAGCACAAATGTATATACATGCAGGTTTTTTTTCTATTTTCTATAAGGATGCAATAGGATGTGGACTGATTATTATGTTTAGACAAATCTTTTCAAAATATCTAATTTAGATATTTCTTCTTCAAATTCTTTCTTATCCACTGAAGTTTTAATTAGTTTGACTATATGTTTAGTCTTACCATGAGATCTACCATGACTTATGGTTACCACCCCACAAGTTTCTAAAGTGTTTGAAATCTCCAGGAATTCATTTCTCTTTACTGGTTTCATGACAGAATCCCTTCTTTGTAAGAAATCTTTGTAATAATCGTACGCATCATCTAATGAACAACTATTATGGAATACATCAATGGATTCACGATTTACCAAAGTACAAAGGATAATACGTTGTTGCATATTTAATTTTCCAATTCTGGATCTTGTTGAAGTATTGTTATTAATTTGTGAAAATACTTTTGCCACATGTGGCATACCAATCTTAATTAATTTTAAATTATTAATACCATTTTTCTTTACTTGCTTAACAACGTCTAATTCCACAACTTCAATACTGTTACGTAACACGTCAAATAATTTTCTTAAATCACCTGTGGAACCTGAACATTTCTTTGTAGCAAATTTAATGGCAATTGGATTGAAAATGCAACCATCCACATCATTAACTGTCTTAATACGGTTCATGACAATATCATACATTTCCTCTGCAGAATATGGATGGAACACAACAGTACGTGGTAATAATTCTTGTCTTAAATTTAAACGTGATAAGAATCTATCTTTCAAATCTAAACTGTTAGCAATACCAATCAATAAGAAGTTAATGTTTGGTAATCTGGCTAATAAAAATAATTCAAAAAGGATCTTAGTCGCAATAGTATCATTTTGTGAAGTGTATAATAATTTATCCATTTCATCTAACACAACGACAAATGTAATTTTCTTATCAAAAGATTCCATATAAGTTTTCAGTTGATCCATATTTCTTACTTGCTTTGCGGTGTCTAAAGTCGAACTAAAGGATTCATGGATTTGATTAAATACATAAGATGGATCAGTTAAGGCTATACAATTAATATTTGTAGCTACAACTGATTTAATTTCACCAGATTTTAATTGATAATATGATTGATTCTTCAAATTTGGTATAACTTGTAATTTTGAAGAAATCTTTTTATTTTCACATGGTACCAAGGGTAAAAATTTATTTCTTATTATAGCATTTAATTGTGCGGTTTTACCTGTACCTGGTGGACCAGTGATATATAAAGAAGAACTTTTCTCCTGTAACATATTTTCGTCTAAGAAATCGATAATTGCCTCGTATTGTTCACCACGAGTGGGTAAACATCCTGTCTCAGAGGTGAAAAGACCTGCTGATCTTTGTAGTAGCGCTTTAGTTCTTGAATAAATCGAGTTCTTTCCAAAGACCAATTTTTGTGGAGATGGTTGTGGTGAAATAGGTGCAGTTTGTTGTTTCTTACATGGAGTCTTCAAATCTTCAGTGAATAATCTTTTCTTGATGTTTTCCAACGATGCCGGTGGGCTCATCATGGAAGCGTCATCGCTCGAGGTGATTTGTTTCACTGGAGTGATGAAGCTAGGTTGTTCATTCTTCGTTGGGCTCATTAATCTAGTTGTAACCATTATTCACACTTTCTTGTTGTCAAACCTCTTACCACTTTGAAGTAATGGTCTGATATACTACACTTCCTTTAAGTAACCCTCTATATCTATTCATTATATACTATATAACTCTTTAAAGAATCTCAAAGTAAAAAAAAAATGAAGATCAGATCAGCGGCACACGTCTGGAATTTCCGCTTTGGGTAAAATATTAGAAATGGCTGGTCTTAATATGTTTTCCTAAACGGGTAAAGTAATTAAAATGGGTTACCGCATTGGGTAATTGTGGTTGATCTGCCCATAATAAACCCTTTCACCTATTTAAATCACTCTAACTTGTGTTTGTGACTGTATTGCGTAATAAATATATTTAATATTCAATTTCAAAGGGAATCTAGCCTGGAGAAGGGGTTGAGTTTTTATGCTAAGAGTTTCATATAGAACTGTCATATTACAACTATAAGTTCAGTTCAATCATGCAAAAATCAAATAAAACAGAAAGACAGAGATTTTAATTACTGGAACTACTTTCTGGTAATATCATAGAACACAACACGATATAACTAGTGATTCCAGTTATTATTAATAATTTATTGCACATTTTAAATCATAAAAGTCACTCTACACGTCCCAGACAGCTCCAATTCGAAATCTATAAGGAAACAACACAGTGGGGTTTTAAGTTTCCTACAAGAGTCACAAAGAGTTACAAAGAACAAGAACAGTACACCTGGATCAAAATCAACTGAGAAGTAAATAATTAACCAAGAAATATTCTAATGACACTAAAACATGGTCCCCCCCTCACAGTCTCAGGACAGACCATCTAGAAGGAGAAAATATAAATACAAAACTTATCATACTAGACATAGTAGTCATAGAAATAGTGAAAACAATATTAGAAATAACTCTAATTACAATAGCCCCAATAGATATTATTCAAATTATAATGAATCCAGATATAACAAGAACATGAGTAGCAGTACACCAATTGTATCTCCATCGTTTCAAAGGGTGTGTGATGTTTCAAATCCAAATATAATAGCATCTCAAGTGGAGAAGAGTAGTGGAAGCACACATAATAGTCCAAATAACTACAATATAACATCATTAAAACAAAGTAGATATCAACCGCATCTCTCTAATCCAGTAGTGGCTTCTCCCATATCGACAAATAATATTAATAATAAAAAGACAAAGAAGAGTGAAGGGAAACTGCATAAATCAAGATATGATCCAACACCAATAATAACATCCCTTAAGACTTATAACTGTAACCAATATTATTTACCAACTCAGTGGAGAGCAAATAAACCTCGAAATAATAAATTCAATGAATTTCATTATAATACTTTCACTCCCTATAAGCGAAAAAGAAAGCACAGTGGATCTCGTCGTCTTTCAAAGCATTATTATACTTCTCATTCAAGTATCACACAATCATATATTAAACCACAAGCCAAAATGCATCATTTGCCCACTCATCAGCATATCGAACTAGATTATAGTGATGTGGTACCCACTCCAAGAAGGTTATCAAATAATTCAGATAATGCATCACTAGAACCACACACTATTGCCTCGGTTGATATCACACATACTCCATTATCCCCTACTTCAGAAAATGAGAAATTCACATCCAGTAAAGAAAATAGTGTCTCTTCAGAAGATAGGGAAGTTGAACTTTTAGAAGAATTGTCAGATGATGAAAATGAAACTATTTATTTCAAATTAAAACCACAGTTAACGGATTATAATCATATTAGCGATCCACATTTGTTGAAAACAAACTTATCTGATTTTAGTGTTGAAAACATATCACAACCTTATCCGAAGAATGGACCATGTTATTCAAAATGTATATTTCCATTGAATCGATTAGAAAATGAACTATGGAATTTGAAACTTAAGTTAAAACAAAGAGAAGTGGAGAAACCCAAGTATTTATTAGCTCAGCCCTTTACCTCATTATCACAATATTCATCATATTATCTCAATTTAACGAAAAAGACCCAGTTTAGAAAGTGTACTAACGTTCTGGTTGCATTAAAATATTTTATTATCAGAAATGAATTGAATTTTAGGAAAAAATATAGAGAAGATAAAATCCTTTGGAATAGGCAATGCGAACAATCTAAACTTGTAAGTGAAAGTCTAAGAGCACATTTAAACATGCCCATTATTGAACATAAAAGTAAGCCTCATTTACCATCTAATGATTCATTTGATTCAAATCATCTTACTAGAGCAGATTATGTTAATGATGATGAATTAGATGAAATTATGTGTGAAATTGACCCAGGCTATAAATATAATAAACAAGCTGCTCATATCCCATCTATGATTTCAAATCCCTTGGAAAGAAATGATGTTCATTTTGCTAATGTCAATAATCTATTTACAAATAAAAATCAATGGGCCTCCAGGCTTGTATCTGACAAAATAGATACATTCAGCAAACACGAACATGACTTGTTTATAAAAGGTTACCTAAGGTTTCCAAAGAGATTTGGTAAAATATCACATTTTATGGGTGGGTTAAGAACTTCTGAAGACTGTGTCTTGCATTATTATCGAACTAAATCAACTGTTAATTACAAAAATCTAATTAAACAAAGGAATATGAGTAGAACCAAGTCTAGGGCTAAATCTTTTAAGAAGTTGGATACTTCGATTGATGAAGAAGATAGTTCAGATGGTGCCTATTTGTTGGATTCAGATGCTTTCTTGGAAGAAGAAGCCGTTGAAGAGGAAGATGAGGAAAATATGGAAGAAGAAGAAGTTCTTGAAGATTCATCTAATTCAGACTATTAACAGTTACCCGTGAAATCATTCTGGATCCATGAAAACTTGTATAAATCTCACTGCTAGTCATCCTATATTGCATTATTATTTATTTAATTTTAATTTATTCTTATTGTGATGTTTTAACTACTCCTTTTCTTCATTATGGCTCCTGATAATGCCAAATTAACAAATGAAAAATTAGGAAAACCGTTGATTCAAAAATAAACAAATTCGGACTTCTCGAAAAGTATAAAAAAGTGGGGAATATAAACAACAGCCTCATAGGTCACTATTAAGCTTACCTTTAGAAGGTTATATTCATAAAAGAACACAGAAAATCTTTGTAGCCAGCAAGAATAAAATGAGCCTAGCTTTAAAGGATTCAATTGATAATGCTATAACTTTTTTTGAAACTGAACAACCATTATGGATGTTGTTTAATCGTTATGTGACAGCCTTCACAGATGGTAAATTTATTCCAAACAAATTCAGTTTCATAGTGGGAAAAGTTCCAATTAGTAACTTATCCACTGTATTAAGTTTTATAGGTGGGTACTATGTCGTTATATTTGGGGGTCAATATTTATTAAAAGGAACCAACCCACTGAAACTGAACGCTTTATTCCAGTTACATAATTTATTCCTTACTACGGTTTCGTTAGTGACGCTACTTCTATTATTAGAGCAGTTGATCCCGATCATATACAAACAAGGCATATTTTATGCTATTTGTAACGCCGGCTCATGGACTCAGCCAATTGTAACACTATATTACCTCAATTATTTAATCAAATACGTTGAGTTTATTGACACAGTTTTCTTAGTTTTAAAGAAGAAGCCTTTAACTTTCCTTCACACTTATCATCATGGTGCAACTGCCATGCTTTGTTACACTGAATTAGTGGGATTTACTGCTATTTCATGGGTCCCCATCACTTTAAATTTAGCTGTTCATGTATTAATGTATTGGTATTATTTCCTCTCAGCAAGGGGAATTAAAGTATGGTGGAAAAAATGGATTACAAGATGTCAGATTTTACAATTTGTCTTGGACCTTACATTTATTTATTTTGCAACATATCAAAAGTTTGTGCATAGTTATAAGATTAATCTTCCATATTGTGGCGACTGTTTTGGCTCAATTACCTCCAATCTTTCTGGTTCTGCAATTTTATCATCTTATCTTTTTCTGTTTACTGCTTTTTATATTGAAAATTATAAGCGTAAGAGAAGTGCAAAGCATGTTTTAAAGGACAAAAAGGCTACTTAGAAATACATACCGATTTATTTATCAAGTACTATAAAACTATAGCATGTGTAATCTATATTTTTTAATACAGTTGAATTTTAATGCAATACATATATTATTTTTTAACCACCTTTAAACATTCATATTCAAGGATTTTTATAAATATATGCTCTGACTAATTTGGTATAACGAGGCAAATGGTATTTGATAATACAATATCCTAATTTTCAGCTTCGGATGTACTATCTGCTTGTAATACATCATCACTATACACTTTGCTCAATACACGCATTTTCCTTCTAGCAGCATGTTCCTTTTCAACGCTTTCGACATCATCTATACTAAAATGGCCAACTTCTTGACATTCTGTGCTGTAGCCACTTTTAGATTCAGTCACTTCTTCTTTTGTCTCTGTTGGTGGGTCTAGATTTTCAACATCATCATCGTCTGACTCATGATTAGATTCAGCTGGTGAAGGCAGATTATCTGTTGCGTCAATATTTTTCTTTGGTGTTAATTCCAGTGTAGGATTCTCTTCTTCAACGTTTTCTTCTTTTTCACCTCCTGCTGCAATATCCGCTGCTTCATTTTCATCTTGACCTAAATCAGAAACATCAACAAACTCAGCACTGTCCGAGTCTGATTGCTCAGAGTTTTCTCTCCCGCCATTGTCTTGCTCATCTTCTGTGATATCCATTTCATCAGAACTTTGTTTATCCACCTCCTCCGTTTCATTTTCTTCATATATTGCTTCTTGATGCATGTGAATGTCATGTATTTGGGCTTGATGTTGTGATCTTGATTCTTCAATGATTTCCTCAAGTTTCCCTGGTTTATTCAGACTGCCTCTACGTAAGTAGAATAAAAGATATGCAGAACCAGCAATACTTCTTTCAGGTTCTGCTGGGGACACTCTTGAATCATCGAAATAATACCATTTATTATCCAAACAGTTTTTAGCGTAGGCAGTATAATGACCACCACCTAAACCACCGTAATGATTATCAACAGCAATTAAATCGTAGATGAAACCATCAGGATTTTCTTTGTAGACAACATGATCACTGATATCAAAATCTGCAATTGGGAAATTTACTACATCATCAATTTTATCACTAAATGATCTTGTGTTTTCAAATCTCTTCAAGTGAATTAACATAATATCGGGTGTATTCCATAATTGAATCCGTTTAGTAGCTTGGCGATGTTCTTTACAATTTGGACAATACCATGAATCACTTAACCCAAGTACTTCCTTCTTTGAGAACAAGGAAAAACAGTCATCCAAAGTTATTTCTTTATCTTTTTGAGATGATTTTTCCATTTGAATAGATTCTAATTCTTTATTTGGAATCGTACCAGGATTTTCCCAATTGATGATTTTGTCGCTAGAAAAGGCCTCTTCTTTATCACCCTTTAACCATTCACAAACTAAAAATGTGGCTGGCGTAATCAAAGCATCTGAGGATGATTTTGATTCATTGGTCTTACTCTCCGCATTACCATCATCCTTAATGTGTTGGACATCAACAATGTCAGGAGTTTGAAGGTTGTCTACTTCCATTTCAACCTCTTCTTCTTCTTCGTCACTGTTATTAATATCAATATTAGACAAAAAGTTAGTTTCATTTTCAACATTGCATTCAGGGGAATCCCCTTGACAGCTCTTTGATTCTGGAGTATGTGGATAGTTATAGATGTCTTTGGTGACATTGTCTGCATGATCAATAATATTTTGAGCAGATCTAAGATTTATATGTGGTCTTGGAGTCCAAAATTGGGGAGAAATGTTTGATAAGTCCATTCTGTCATAATCATCCAGAGTTTTGATGTTGAAAAATTGCTTCCCATCTTCTATTTCTGGTGTGGCATATTGAATAATTTTACTGTAGTTGGATAAATTAGCATCCGGATATCTTTCAGATAATAATGGAAAATCTTCTGCAGTAACGGGCCTTTCCAGTTTGTTATGATTGAAGGGAATAAAGCCTCCACTTAAATTGACGTACATATCTTGTAACCTTTTGCGAATCAAAGTAGGATTGTTCATATCTTCAGGGTTAAATACAAGGAAGAAAGGAATACCAAATAACGAAGGGGATGGGAAATCTGGATCAACACATGAATTCAAAATTGGCACGATCACATCATCTTTCCCAGCTGTCAATTCATAAAAAATAATAATATCTGATTCTGAAATTAATTCTTGTAAAGGAAGGTATTGAGAATTAGAATCTGGCATTTCAAAATTATTATAAAACTGGTGGCCAAATATTTCACAACCATATAGATTAGCAGCATCAATTTCAACACATCTAGAAACGTAATTCTTTAAATCAGTGTATGTGGCCGTTTTTGGTAATTCTACTTCAATTATACAAGGTGGTAAACTTTGAGGAAATAATCGTATCTTAGTGTGCCAGACAGAATTGACCGGCAGTGGTAATGTGATATCATTATAAGGATCAAATGTAACAGAGACCATGTTACATTCAGGGCATTCCAAGGTGGATTTATACATACCAACAAATAAATCGGTAATAATAGAATCATTTCTCAGAAGATTAGATTTCCATGTCTTTTCCGCTAAATCTTTAATGATCTGGAAATTATCAACATCAGCATCCTTTGGTAGACTTGGTTTCTCAACATATGGTTTCTTAATAATTCTATTCAAGTCTTCATGTAAACTATCTAATAAAAACGCCAAAAATTCTTGAGAATCTTGTTGCATATACCCACCAAACATGGAATTGCAATGACCTACCATAGATTTAAAATTATTTGGAGAAAATGATGGTCTGAGAGGTAATAAAGAATCACCCCATAAATTTTGAATAAGATCATGAAAAGCTTTCGCTATATTACCTTGGTAACCCAATGGATTATCTGTGTTAATCTCCTTTTCATAACCATTATATATGAAATAATCCTTCAATTGGGGGATATGGACAAGACACTGTAAAGCAGAATTCATATAACATGTATTACCTAAATTTGAAAGTCCGATAGTACCTGTAGATAATGAGAGTTTGTTGTAATGAAAATAATTGGAAGCCCAATGATAATTTTTGTTATGTTGTTTAATTTCTACAATAATTGTCCCAGCACTAAAGTCGAGATCACGTAATGTACTCTTAAATATTTCAGGTTTAATTCTAGTGACTTTTGGCAAGGATATGAATTGAATTGGTGTTAAAATATATGAGTTAACCAGATGAGCTGATTTCTCATCTAAATCCGTATCTCTAACAAGCCAAAGTTTCATAGGAGTCTCAACAATATCTATATTTGATTCGACATATTGAAAAAAATCTAGAGCCTCTTGAACGGACTGGGCCATAGTGTCAAGACGAGACATGGTGAAATAGTTAGCATTATTTATATGATGGTTGGTCATACCTCTGGATCTACCATCTGGCGCAATTAAGAATTGAACTCTGAAGAAACATCTGTTATATTCTGTAATTAAACTTTCTGATTCATCGTCCCATACTAACTTAGTCGAAGTAGGCTGTGAGTTTCTGGCCAAACCATACCATTCAACAAATTTATTGAAAACAGTCTCAGGTACAGCTATATATGGGCATTGATTATAATCCTTTAGGGAAAATTTTTCATAATCATTACAAATTAAGGATATATCAATTGGTTCCACCAATGTGGTATCATCAACATCAGGGTTTAAAAAATAATCATACCAAAACTTAGGAATAACATACATTTTATCACCTTCTTTTGCGTTAATCTTGTCTTCGTCCAGTAGTCTTTGAATTTCTTCTCTTTGCCACTCAATTGATGGTAATTTTGGAGCTCCATCATCTTCTCCTGAAGTTATCTCATCATTGGACTCTAATAACGACTTTTCAGATGTGCCAGACAACGAATTAGATGATACAGGTGAAGTAGATAGAACATTCACTGGATGAGTGATCTCTTTAGGTTGAATAGAAGTATCCTTTAGATCTTCTGATTTTTCCCCCATTCTTTCTGTTTTTCGTATCAATTTGAGAGCTAGATTTATGGTGTTACACTCTGGAGTTAAGTTGGTATTCTTTGTTAAGTATATTTTCCAGTATTTATGCAACTCAATTGTGCTTAAACATTGACGTCTTACGTGTTCAGATGCCCTATTAATTGTTTTTCTTTTAGTAAGTGATCGTGCAGATCTAAAATTTTTCAATATTCCAGCTTCAAATTTACAAATTTCCTTTCCAGTCTTATGGCACCATTTTAGAAAAAACGCTAGTCAAATTGATAGTTTAAGGAACAAGAAAGAAATACGTAATGTAAAGACTACTAATGATATTAAATGCAATTGTTTATAAGAGTTATACATAGAATAAATGGAATATATTTGTAGATATATATTTATGCTAATAGAATGTTATTATAATGAGTAGGAATAAGACATTAGATGTTGCGCTTAAGTTGTAACTGGATGAACCACGGAAATACCAATACCGTAACCAATTGTAATAACACAGACAAACACGACTAAAGAACATGGAATACCTCTTGACATGAAAGTACTCATATCCAAATATCTATTCCCCTTCTTATCTAACATAGAAATGGCAGTAACATTAGGGAACCCGGATGAAGCTAAACCCATACCAGCGGAAGCTAATAGAGCACAACCAAAAACTAAGATAGGAGCAGCTTTAGGGTTGGATAACTTATCACCAACCTCTTGGACTAATGGAATAATAATAATGGCAGAGACTGTATGAGAGACAAAAGTACCGACCACTAACATTAAAGCACCAAAAATACATAACACAGCTAATGGAGAATCATGTTCAATTCTCTTTTGTAAAGCTCTAGCAATGGCAGCTAATAACCCAGAAGAAGAGACAGCACTACCTAAAGCAGTACCACCCATAGCTAACATAACAATTGACCAAGGGAAATTATTGAAATCCTTTGTACTTAACAGACCAGAGCCAAAGAAAATACACACAGGTAAGACAGCAATAATACCAGAGGAACCAAATGCACTTTCAATTTGAGCTTCCACACACCATAATAAAATAGTAGCAATGGTAACAGCGATAATGAACCATTGTTTTAAAGTGAAACCAGTCCTAATTGGAACGAATCTTTCCACTTTGGTAGTACTAATCTTGAAAGTGTTAAATAATAATACCCAACAAATTAAAGTAGCAATAATACCAGTTGGTAAAGCAGTGGCAAAGAATTGACCCCAACCAATGTTATATGGTTTCAAATATTGCATAGAGATAATATTTTGTGGAGATGAAATTGGGGAAGACATACCACCGACATTAGCAGCAATGGCCACACCAAGAACTAAAGCTTTACCAAATGGTTGATCAGCTTCTAATGTATCTAACACAGGTTTCAAAAGAGAATAAGTTAACACAGGAGCAGCCACATTAGAAATCCACATAGAAAGGAAGAAAACTACACCCATAGCAATTAATAAAACATTTCTTGGTTTAGTACCAGCAGCAGCTAAAATCCAGGAAGCAATGACTTTAGCAATATTATATTGTGATAACACTTCACCTAAAGTGAAACCAGCTAATAAGATAATGATAGTAGAGGACCACATAGTAGATAAAATAGTCGAAGATGCAGTAGTAGCCTTTAACACTTCACCAGTCTTTGGATCCTTTAAGACACGGAATAAAACAACAAGTAATGGAACTAAGAAAGCAGTAATATGTAATGGTAAAGCTTCAGAAGCCCATAGAAAAGCAACACATTCTACTAAAGCCATACAACGATGTTGAACCGGATCATTGAAAGTCTTAATACCTAATAAGATCCCAGTTACCACAATAATAAAACCAATCTTGAACGCCTTCCAAGTGAAAAATAATTTTGGTACAGCTAAATTTTCAATTGTAGTAAATTTCAAATTAATTGGTTTTGGTAATGGATAAGTGTAATATTCTAATTGTAATTTCCCCATTAAAGCGATATTTTCATCAGTGTCCTTTAAATCTTCCACAAGAGCAGTTTCATGTGAGATTAAACCTAACATATCCTTCCATGTATTACTTCTTTCCCAAACGATATGATCATGTAACGCGGATTTAAGTTCTTCTTTAGCTTCTAATAAATCCGAGGCTTGATTGGTAATAATGGCATAAAATGTAATTAAATCGTTGATTTTAGCACTTAATGTAGTAAAAGTTTCCTTTTGAAAGATATAAGTATCCTTGTAAAAATTACCGGTTTGAATCAATTCAGCTTTGATGTTTAAGTGTAAGACTTTATCAGATTTCTTAGTAATCTTACTGAACCCCATTTTGTTTAATTCAATGAAAGCTTTTAATTGTGATAAATCGATATATAAATTAACAATATTTTGTTTCAAAATAGATTGTTTTTGCTTTTCAATATTAAATTGTGAATAATGTAATAATGCAGTGTTTTCTGGTGTATCAGCGAATTCATCATTTTCTAAATAATCATCATCATCTTCTTCAAATGTACTTGGATGAGTCAAAGACCCGACAGATGGGTTTAAAGTTGGCCCCACTGAGGCAGAGATATATGATCCATTATCAGCTGGAGTGGATTGAATAATATTTTGTTTTTCTAAATCTTGAACTAAATCATTGAATTTATTATAAAATTTTAATTCCATTCTTTTATAAAAATCGTCAACTTTAAATTTCTCCACGGTTAATTCATCTACAAAGGTAATATATGGATTAAAATCCTTTGAAGATGATAAATTTGACGCAATGGTATTTGAATCCCCCTCGGAAGCAGTAGAATCCCAAAATTTAACTTTATCTAACGCGTTTCTCTTCTTCTTGTTTGGTTTATTATTATTAGTGGGTTGAGTATGATTTAGATTAGTTTCTGATTCATGTGGGTTAAAATCTTGTAATTCAAAAGTCTTTTCTGCGACTTGTTCATTAATCTTTTCCAATCCAATACTGGCTTCTTCATCAATCTTAGAAGATGTGACCGTAGATCCCAATTTTTTGGATCTAAAAATTTTTTGTTTCAATTTAGAAAATCTACCATCCGGGACATTATTTGAACCATTATCAAAAGTTAAATCTTCTTCACCATTAATATTAATATTATCAGTTTGTAAAGTATAAATTAAATTTTTCAATCCATTATAATCCATATAATGATTTTGCCATTCTGGTACAGCATTATATTTAATAAAATGAGAGAATCTCATGATAATTATATTAGTCTTATTTTACTGTTTGCCTGTAGAGATATGTAAGTAGGAAAAAAGGAGAGAAGGAGTACATTAAGATATTACAGTGATCAGATCTTTATATAAAGCAAAAAAAGGAAATACACTCTTAAAAAAAGTTTACTCATTTACACAAATTTTTCAATCATTGCTAAATGAAAAAAAAAAAAAAAAAAGATTGGCGATGGCGGTGCGAATTTCAAGAAAAAAGATAAATTTTGCAAACAAATGAAAATTGACAGAAACAAAGGCAAAATACCGGATAACAATAGCAGGAAACCCCTCCGTTTTATTGTCTTTTTGATTATTCAAATTAAAAAAAAAAAGAGGAGTTCAGACAATAGAGTTTACATGAAAAAAAAGAAAAGCGAGACTCGGTCTTCCCACGTGGGGATCGTGTATTGCATTAATTTCAATTAAGTTTCGGCCGAGGTGTTTGTTCCGGCGTTCGAGTTCTGGAGAGCGTCTTCTGACTAATACTTGTTTATATCTTTTTCCGGTTCGATCCTTGCAAGACCCATCCACAGTAAAAGATTTTCAAAATCTCGAGAAATTTCACAACGGAAAAAAACACATTAAAACAGGAACAATAGATTTTTACACAGATTTCACGGGAATTATATAATTCACTGGAGGCCTATTGTTCCCAACTTTTATTGTGCCTAACAAATCTTGAACCATTCAATTTTTCCACTGGAAATTTTCAGATGAGTAACTCATAAATTTTCAAATGAATAGTCAGATCATTGATATATTTATTAAAGGTATTGATGATTAATGGGAAACTGGTCGAGCGGATATATATATGTGTGTGTTTGACATTACTTTCTTTTCATATCTTGTCTTGATTCACAACAGATCCCCAAACACAACCCTCTAAAAGCTAAATATGTTATCCGCTAGAGTCCAAGCGAGAAGGACTTTTGCAAGTTTCACTAAGATTCCAAAAGTCTCTAGTGACTTCCAATCAAGAATGCCTCCATACACTAAACTTTTAACTAAATTAGAAAAAGTTAGAGAATTAACTAATAATACACCACTAACCCTTGCTGAAAAGATTCTTTATTCACATCTTACAAATCCAGAAGAATCTTTATCAGCATCGACTCCAATTGCTGATATTCGTGGTAATCAATATTTGAAATTATCTCCAGATCGTGTTGCGATGCAAGATGCTTCAGCTCAAATGGCTATGTTACAATTTATGACCACTGGATTAAACAAAACTTTTGTACCAACTTCAATTCACTGTGATCATCTTATTGTAGGGAGAGATGGTGAAGGTAAAGATTTACCATCTTCTTTAACTAACAATAAAGAAGTCTTTGATTTCCTAGAAAGTTGTGCCGCTAAATATGGTATCACTTTCTGGGGTCCTGGGTCAGGTATCATTCATCAAATTGTCCTAGAAAATTATTCTGCTCCAGGGTTAATGATGTTAGGTACTGATTCTCATACTCCAAATGCAGGTGGTCTTGGTGCCATTGCCATTGGTGTTGGTGGTGCTGATGCCGTGGATGCCATGACTGCAACTCCATGGGAATTGAAAGCACCAAAGATTCTTGGTGTTAAATTAACTGGTAAATTAAACGGTTGGTCTGCTCCAAAGGATGTTATCACCAAGATTGCAGGTGATTTAACCGTCAGAGGTGGTACAAATCATATCATTGAATATTTCGGTGATGGTGTCAAGACTTTATCCTGTACTGGTATGGCTACAATTACTAATATGGGTGCTGAAGTCGGGGCTACTACTTCAACTTTCCCATATCAAGAAGCTCATAAACGTTATTTATATGCCACTGGTAGAAAAGAAATTGCTGACGCAGCAGACATGGCATTAAATGAATATGGGTTCTTAAAGGCTGATGAAGGTGCACAATATGATAAAGTTATGGAAATTAATCTTTCCACTCTAGAACCACATGTTAATGGTCCATACACTCCGGATCTTTCCACTCCAATAACTAAATATGGTGAAAAATCTAAAACTGAAAATTGGCCACAAAAGATTTCTGTGGGGTTAATTGGTTCTTGTACCAATTCATCATATCAAGATATGTCTCGTGTCATTGACTTGGTCAATCAAGCTGCTGCTGTCGGACTAAAACCAAAAATTCCATTCTTTGTCACTCCAGGTTCTGAACAAATTAGAGCGACATTGGAAAGAGATGGTATTGTCAAGACTTTTGAAGATAATGGTGCCATTGTCTTAGCTAATGCTTGTGGTCCATGTATTGGCCAATGGGATAGAACAGATATTCCAAAGGGTTCCAAGGAGGTTACTTCTATTTTCACCTCATTTAACAGAAACTTCAGAGCAAGAAATGATGGTAATAGAAATACAATGAATTTCTTAACCTCTCCGGAAATTGTTACAGCAATGATTTATTCTGGTAATGCTCAATTTAATCCATTAACTGATTCTATTAAACTAGATAATGGTAAAGATTTTAAGTTCCAACCTCCAAAGGGTGATGAATTACCACAAAGAGGGTTTGAACATGGTAGAAATAAATTCTATCCAGACACTGATCCAAGTCCAAATCCAAAGGTTCAAGTTAAAGTGTCTCCAATTTCTGATCGTTTACAATTATTAGAACCATTTAAACCATGGAATGGTAAAGAATTAAAGACAAATGTGTTATTGAAAGTGGAAGGTAAATGTACCACTGATCATATCTCTGCCGCTGGTGTTTGGTTAAAATATAAAGGTCATTTAGAGAACATTTCATATAATACTTTAATCGGTGCCCAAAATAAAGAAACTGGTGAAGTTAATAAAGCTTATGACTTAGATGGTACTGCTTATGATATCCCAGGTTTAATGATCAAATGGAAGAAAGAACATAGACCATGGACTGTATTAGCTGAACATAATTATGGTGAAGGTTCTGCTAGAGAACATGCTGCTTTATCTCCAAGATTCTTAGGTGGTGAAATCATCATTACTAAATCATTTGCCAGAATTCATGAAACCAACTTAAAGAAACAAGGTATGTTACCATTAACTTTTGCTAACGAAGCTGATTACGACAAGATACATTCTGGTGATGTCCTTGAAACTGTTGGTTTAGTGGATATGGTGGCTAAAGATGGTAACAATGGTGGATTCTTGGATGTTAAAGTCACGAAGCCAAATGGTGAATCTTTCATCATTAAGACCAAACATACCATGTCTAAGGACCAAATTAATTTCTTCAAAGCTGGTTCTGCCATCAATTACATTGGTGAACAAAAGAGAAATGCTTAAAATTAAAGCTATATTTAATGATCCATAGGATAATCTCATTATTTATTATTATTTATTTCCTGTCTATTTATTAATCAATTATATATGTATATTTATCGAAACACATCAAGTTTATTCACTTTAATTATTTTGTAGAAATGCTTTATGCAATGTTTATTAACTAAAGTACATAAGTAATACAGTAGATGTCCAAATAACTTTCTTTATTCTTATATATCTGATGTTGTGTTTCAGTGCTAATTTCTTGAAAGAAGTTTGATTCCTTGACTGAAAAGTATATGTACTTTAAAGTAGATTTGGTGCAATTATTAAATATATTAAGTTTGACCGTGTTTCATAGTAATGCATAATGCCCACACCTATCATTTATTTTTCATAATTTCATTCATAACTTGTAAACCCTGTAATCTTTCTTCATATAATGCAGCTAATTTACTAACTTTACTCTTATTATCAGATTTTTCAATATTGGTAAATGATTCCTTTGAAAATTGTTCTTTAGTACTAATTTCTTTTAACTTTTGTTGTTTTTGTTTCTTTAATTCTTTATCAAACACTTCGATCTTGGATGGTTCATGTGGAGTGTAATTAGAATCATCCATAACCATTTGTCTGATTAGGTTATTTTCAGCTGTTTCTTTACTTCTGTTTGGGGTATCAATTGATGTTTCAGTTGTGTCACAATCATCACTTTTAAAACTAGTGTCAGTGCGTATGGATGACATGGAAGGTTTACTTTTAATGTCAAAAGTCTTTGGGTTGACAATTTCATTATATTTAGATTTGATGGGAGTAAATTGCACATCAGAGATTACACGTTGTGTTACAGAATCATTACTACTAATTCTTTGTTGTGGCAATGGTGGTAATTGTTGTTGTTGTAAATTAGGAATGGATTTTTTAAGAGTCAATTTAGATGGTGTCCTTGGTAATTCCTTTATTGGTGATACTAAAGTTGGAATAGATTCATCCAATTTCAAAGAAGAGAATGATTTTAATGGACTTTCTTCACGTAATGATCTGCTTGTACTAGAATCGATACTACTCGTACTTTGATTGTTATTCAACTCTATACTACAGGTATCTAGACTATATTTAGTTGGACTACTCTTTCTTGGTCTTGGTAACTGTGGAGTCATTAATAACTCATTATTGACTTGTGAAGTAGTCTTGTTAGGATGTTCTAATCTTGTATGAGACCTACCATGTCTATGTGACTGTTCGTAAGTTTTGATAACAGCATTGAAATTCTCTAACAGGTTCTTAATAAATCTTGTCCCAACTGCCATTCTATCAGCATTACTCATTGAAATCTTTTCTTTACACAATGTTGGTGCAATGGCTTTACTTAATGATTTAGATGTGTGTTTAGAGATATCAGGTGAATCCAAAATTGATATGAATAAGGGGAATATGGTAATATAAAGATCATAATATTTGTTAAAAGATATAATTTTATCAAAAATGTCTGCTGTGTATTCCACCGTGTCGAGAATTGGTAATGTGATTAAATCTATTGGAACCAATGGATTTGCCTTATTTCTGATAAAGTTTAAAAACACAGATGCTAATGAGTAAATATCCCATTGAGACAAATCGATATAATTGTTTCTTTCAATAATGTCTAAGAAAATGTTAACTCTTTTATAAGTACCAGGTTTTTGGAAAATCAATTCAGTTTGTGATGCATGAGTGCTTAATTTCTTGTAAATCTTATCAAATATAAGTTGTCTATATTTTCTTTTACCAAAATTTGATAATCTTGTGAAATAATCCTCTGGAACATCAATATACTCCTCTAAATCATAATCATGTAAGTAAACATTTAATGATATTCTCAATCGCGTAATATCAATTAATCGGGATAAACTTGTCAAATCAGGCACATGAACCATGGAGAAGGATGAATTTTCTAAAGTATCTTCCTCTAATGGTGTGGTCACTTCATTGTTATATATATTCATCTTTGTCAAAAATTTAATACTCATAGCATTGGATATTACTTGATACACGGTTCTAATGAAAAATGATTCATGGACAATATATGTCTTTTGTAAATAATATTTCAATTCCTTAGGAATCTTGGCAAACATTTTCACACCATATACCCAACTAATCTTCTTTTGAGAAAACCCAGAAGAAAATACCACTAGAGAAAAGGGAGCAGATGGTAGTTTTTCGATCAAAGTATCCATTAATTCGTCAATAAGCAAGTCATATACTTGTTTATCATTTCCTATAAGTTGTGGATCTGGTAAATATGTGGAATCGAATACATAAATTGAGTGCCCCGAATTGGGATCAATAGAGTATGATTTAAAGAAAATGTTGTTTACGTTAATATCCACCATTATGATAACTATTTACAAATTCAGACAACAAAACGCAACAAATTGAAAGATAATGATAATACTAAAAAGCCAGTTCTTAATATGTAAATATTATGCTATCTGAGGTTTATAATTATGGATTTCAGCTCTTTGATGGCCCTGTGTCGCTGCCGATGTTTCAGTTAAACACTATTTGTTTACAGTTTTGATATCATTTGCTTTGATCTCAAAAGGCCTTTCAACAAAATAAAAAAACAAAAACACAATATCAAGATTTCAATAGCATCGAAAAAAGCAGGTTTCTCGAGAAACTTCGGAAAGTTTCCCGATCGGGAAAATTGGGGACGCGAACTTGAAAAGTTCGCAAAAAAATAAAGTAAACTCCTCATAGGGGGCTCGAACCCCTGACATTTCGGTTATCCTTGCTTAAACAATAGTTTAAAAGCCGAACGCTCTACCAACTGAGCTAACAAGGACGAGTTTCTTGAATCTCTGAGAAAGTGCCTGTTCTTAAAACAAGCGATTTGTAAGAATGTATATTCCAATATATTTCTCGAATGAGGCTTATTCAAAGTCTAAAATACCTTTATTTTAATCCAGAGTAACACATTGATATATGTAGTATACCATTATAAGTGATAGGATGAGTTTTCTTGTAAAATATGGGGAACTGTTGAAAATATGAAATCTATGCATCTCATATTCATTAGTTAAAAACACATTTATAACGACCTAATAATATCACTATGATTATTGGTGCAAATACCATTAAAATTGATATGAGATTTTTGGAAATAGCAATATATGACCGAGTTAGAGATTAAAGTACCAGTGGTTATGATTATATTATAACTTATCGCAAAAAACATAGTGTGAGGTCTGGGTGCACACTGTCCGAGCTTGTTTTTCAAGAACTGAAAAATTGGATAGTTTCAAACATCATTGTGCACGCACAGCGCGTTGAGAAACGACAGATTTTAAATATAATTACAATAATGCCTTAATTTTAAGTAAACGTAAGTAGCTTTATATACTTCTTCTCTAGAATAACGAAACCATTTCCGTTCTCTACATCAACATATAAGTGTGTAAGCCTGATATGATACGAGATTCCAACAGAGTCATTACTTGAGGAGGCAGTATTACCAATTTTCAATAAAGGTTCATTTGGAATGGAACCTATATCAATTTTGAGAAAGGGCAGCACCAATACCAGTTTGGGGAATGGAATTCGAGGTGAAGTAGAAATAAGCGCAGGCTGAATCCAATTATTTTAAATAGGCCTTTAAATTTTATTCTTTGAATATAGCTTTTGTGAAAATGTTAGCTAAGTGTTCATCTATGGGAACATATTTTACTCCAACAAAACCTTTGTTAACTACATCACGTATAGCATTTATAGTAATGTTATCTATATTTGTTGATTTGTGCCGGATTAATTGTTTTTCATTGGTATCCTATAGATGTTGGACTAATAATCCTGCTAATCCTTTTAATCATGTGATGATGAAGCTCAATATGTTAGGTTCTTGGACTGAATATTGGATGTTTAGCTAACTGAATTGCTGATTGGTAATCAACAAGTGATCTTACACAGCTTAATCATTGTGACAAAAAGTTCTAAGTAGCCGATTAACACTTTTCACAACGGCTTCACTTTGGCCGTCAGTTTGGGGGTGATTGGTGGTGAACTTAAGTAATTTGATGTATAATCGTTCCGTTAACTCTTTATAGAAGCCACTAACGAACCTAACGTCTCTGTCAGAAAGAGTTGTACGAGAGAAACCATGATAACAGAATACGAAACGATATAGGGCTCGTATAACCACAGCAGAACCGTGATCCTTACGAACAGCAACAAAGTGTGCATGTTTGAAAATCTATCTACTACCACCATACTCATATCATTACCAGCACGAAAAGTTGAAATACTTATTAGAAAATATATGGGGATATCCAACTATCGTCCAGTAGGGATATCTAAAGGTCTCAGGGTACCGTTAACCTTAGGTCTGTAGCGTTTCATGATTTGACATTGGAGACACCTGCCATTGAAAGTTTGGACAGTCTTTGACATGGAGGGCCATTAATATAAAGGTAATAACTTATTGATGGTAGCCGTTTCACAGAAGTGCCCACCTTAGAGGAAGCTATCGTGATGTAATTGGAGAAGATCGGTTTGTTGCAATTTTGGGACACAAACCCTATGGTCGTAATACAACACATTGTCTTCAAATCTGTGTCTGTCTTTGGCTTTGAAAGAGTGTTGCATTCTTTTCGCGTATTAATTGAACAAAGACTTGTCCATAGTAGCAACAGACCGAACCAGTAACGCCTAGCGATACTAAAATAGCATAAAACCACTAGTCTCGCAAGAAGGATGGATACCGATCTCGAGGAGCAATATTGGATAGACTGGTTAATGGGAAAATTTCATAGATGGCACCAACTTCTTGTGGTCTACTTGAGGCATCTGTCACAGTGTTATTTTTAGCTTTGTCATATTTGTTGGAAATAATACAGAAGATATGGTTGGAAACTGAGGGGATCCAGACCTCTGGGCGTCTGGTGTAGTTAACATCATGTTTATGTGATCACTCTGATTATATAAATGCCAGAGCACCTGTAAACATGTATATAATATATTATATTTAGTTTAAATATATTAAATTTCTTCTCACTTTCCTTATTTTGAAATATTGGAAATAGTGTAAAATCCATTTCCATAGTGTAGTGGTCACCCAAACATCATGTGGAGGATTATTGAATTACTAAAATAATTCAATTATACTCTAACACATTAGATTCCAACTTTGGTGTCATTTTATATTGCATATTAATTGATTTTCACAACTAGAAAAAAATATGTTGCAAAATTTTAAATGACATTAAAGGTAATTAAAATACGATAATATACTTGTATATAAGATTAATTTCTACATAAATAAGCGAATCCAAATATAATTAATTAATGATGAGTTCTACAATCGATATATATCCAGCAAGTACCAACATATAAAGCTGCAATCCTAAAATTTTGTGGTTTCACTAACTTTTTGTGTAATTTTATTCCTAATGCTTCTGACCTTCTCAAACCCTTTTACACTGCATCTAAAGAGAAATTGATTTCAACAGAACTGATTCAATCTATCAAGATTAATTTCGATAAAATCAAAGTGCAAATTTGAAATCTTTAGAATTAACATTATTTGACCCTCAGAAACCGTGTGTCATATATTCAGATGCAAGTAAAGAAGGTGCTGGTTCCATGTTATTACCAGAAGAGATTAAAGATGGTAAGAAGATTCTTTACCCTATTTCCTTTTTTCGGTAAGATTCAATTCCACACAACAAAATTATGCCACGGTGGAACGTGAATTATGGGCAATTCTTCACACATTGGAACGTGCTAAAATAATGCTATCACCAGGGATTTTGTTATACACTGATAACCAAGGTATTATAAGTATTGGCCGTTCTGACAGAGTCACAAATCTCAGATTAACTAAATATTTAGATTTATTGAATGGTTTTCGACTTGAATGGAAACATACAGCAGGTTTAAAGAATCATATTGCTGATTACCTAAACCGTTTTGGCCTTGATGATCAACCTATGCTTGACACAACTACGTGGGAAAAATTAGCTGTTAATATTACAGTTGACCTCGATTCTGTTAACATAAACGCAACCATTTCCGATACCCGAATTACCAATGATTTAGCCAGCGAACAGAATGATAACACTACTAGCCAACGTGATACTATTACTGCAAACTCCAACGAATCTACTGAACCTCGATCAACTGGTTTTACTACAACCATTCCAGCCACTGATACTCATTCTCCTGTTGATGAATTAACAGAGTACAATTTTCGAAACCCAAAGGAAGTACAATGGACCGATATTCTTGAGATTAAGAAAATCCGAACTGAACACTTATCAGTTCCCCCAAGTACAAAAGGGCTATTGACTACTTTACTGTTCGTGATGATTTAATCTTTTTTTCATGCAGGATACACAACTATTGTAAGTTATCATTGATGTTGATTATTTAAGGGAATGTCAACTGTTACATTCTCGTTTTCACTCAACGCAGAGATCTTTAGTAAATGTCATGATTGAAGCTGGATACTAAAATTTAAATGCTCCGATCCTAGCTTTAGATGTCGTTCGAAATTGCTCTAAATGTGAAATGTTCGAAAAGTTTCGAGATTTACCTGTCACCCTACCAGATTTTGTCCATGTTCCAGTATTTTACCGGTGGCATATTGATTTTGCTGGCTCTCTACCAAACGATCCTGATTTTCAGTACTTTATTATCGCTGCGGCGTACACTTCCAATTTGATTTTAGCTAACCCTTGTGAGTCACCTAATAGAGAAGCTGCTGCACAGATGATTAGAGATAGATATCTACCAAACTTTTGGGAAACCTCATACCATCGTATCCGATAATGGTGCTGCCTTTATTGGCCGAGCACTTAGTGTCAAATATCTGTAGGAGTGGCGATAATGGAACTCAGTGAGTTAATTAATTATGTTTGGATTCGTATCTTTAAGTAGAAACTAATGTTATATGTAAGAACATATTTTTATTTGTTTAACGTTAATATCATTTAAAATTTTAAAAATAAATTTTTTCCAATTTGAAAACCTATTAATTTTCAATATAAAATGGCACAGCGGTTCGAGGTCAACGTTACAAATTTATCTTAGGTAACGGTGATATTATCTTTCAATCCAATAACTAAAAAGATTATTTAAAATTACAAGAATTATATTTACTCAACACTTGGCGTGTTTGTTTTTTTTGAAAAAAAGGACTATTTATTTGAAGCTATAGATAAATGATTTTTAAAATTGATATAAGCAAAGCAAAATGTGTACTAATTAATATGATTTGACAGTTTTATTTTTGTAAGAAATATTTACAAAAAATAGTTCTTGTATACTATTTCAATCTGGCATTCATTCAATATGTACCATTTACCTAAGAAAGAATAAGTAATAGCCATCTTTTTGTTGTTCTTGACTTTATACAAAGGTAATACCCTTCAGGTGTAAAATGTTAACAGTATAGTTCACATTTTTTTACACAGATAAGAAAAGTGAAACTATTTTATTATTTGTGTGCTTGTAAATGTGATTAGACAGAGGTTTAACTGAAAATCGAAGTTTATTGGAATGGAAGGTTTCTTGTTGGTTATTATGGGAGTGAGTTGCTTGATATTTTTCATATTCGGAGAAAACTTGGAAAATATTCGTTTAACCTCAAACTGTTGCTTTTTATCTATATTATATATTTTTACAAGTTTCAGAATAAAATGATTAAAACAAGTTAATGTCAAGAAATCAAACGAAATGATAATGTGATTTATATATTTAGGAATGTTGCCTTTGTGAAAAGTCCCCTTATCAAATATGTGTTTAATTAACAGGAAGTTTTAGGAGTTGGAATAATTGTCTTTAAAGATAACAAAAGGTCACTACCTGTTTATTTGTTTATTGAGTTATTTTGTTTTATTCTTTACAAATGGATTCTATTATTTAGATATTTGAAGGACATTATCAGTTAGTGTTACTAACAAAATTGTAATAGTGTACAGGAAAATACTATTAACTGATATTAATTGGAATATATCTTTTAAGTGAAAAAGGAAATATATGGAATTTTAAATTTTCCTTTGTTAACAAATAAATAATATTGTATCTTGTAAGATTGTAAGTATAAACAATACACTTTCTTTGAGTTGAATTTATTTTTATCAGTTATGCGGATAAGAATTGTTTGTTAAAATCTAGCAAGAAGGACAAACATAATATTACGTATAGGTTAATATCAAAAAAACTGTCACTCTTTAAAGACATTACAATCTAAATATTGGTAGGGCGTCATGATATGATAACAGTTTGTTGTATAAAAACCTTTGAATAACCGCCTTAAAACCGGACTCTCGAAGAATAAGAAGGAACGTCACAATCATGTTACTTTATTATTGCCAAGAAATCTGCCTTATCAAGACATTTCCTAACAAGGAAAGAGTCTTATCTAAAAACAAAAAGAAAAACAGAACCGGTAACGGATTTTTGTTGTTTATATCTTTTCTGTGATAATAAGATTGGTTTCTCCATTATTCCGAAAGATAACAGTAGTAAACCAATAACGGTTTTTCTTGTTTTCCTCTCTTTAAAATTCAATTTCTTATCTCTTTGCATTCTCCTTTTAATAATGAGGTCCGGAATTCGGGCGAGAAAGATAAGAAGCAAATTTCCCTTATCGGGGAACTCTGGAGTTTTGAGATAAGAAAACAAAGAAAGATAGTATTGTCTGGGGAAAGGGTTTTTGATAGAGGGACGATTGGATGATTCCATCAATAACAAGAAAGAACGTTAGTAATAATAATGAGGATAACATCATGGAGAGTTAAACAAAAATTTGATGATTGTTACGAACAAAAAGTCTGGGAATCAAGAGATTCGAATAATTTTTGGAGCCGTTTACTTGAAAAAAAGGAAGTCTTACTTCGAAGTTATATTGTCTACAAGTAGTTAAGTCTTCTTTTCTTTGACAAAACGTCGGCTAGGAATCTATCCCCACTTTACCTCTATCAGTGTGTCTTTCAACGGCTGTAGCATTTTACACTTCATCTCCAATCATGTTGATCTTTTTTCTCTTCTCTTCATTTTATCTGAGGGTCGGGCTATTTTTGTTTTGTGATATTATGTGGCGATTTATTATTATTATGAATACTGTCTGATAAGGAGGTGATGCGTTTGTCTATTGTTTTGTGTAGATTTGATTGTGAAATGATTATCTCTACTATCTAGCATATATCAAAAGGTATCATACTCAACATATCCCCTTATCTCGATTGGAGAAATTAAAGTTAAGTCGACATCATAATGACAAAAAAGTATTTGCACAACAAATTTGTAGTCAAGGAGCATTGTTGCTTGATTAGTTTCTCATAAGAGAAGAAAAAAAATTGATATAAATATCAGGCATGATTTAATTAAACTTGTACAGTAACGTCAATCTTTTATTTTCTATTCCAGTTAAAGAATACACTAAAACAACTATAACTCAAATTATAATATAACATATACAAAAAATAACAAAATGAGTTCTTCATCAGATGAAAAAAATATCATTGATGATAAACATAATGGTGTGAGAATTGATTCTGAATTTATTTCTCAAGAACCAATTTCACATACATTGACTGGCTCCTCTACAGGCTATGAGCAACCAAAAGAAGGTACGACTTGGTCTAGATTTGTTGATTCATTCAAAGAAAGAGAAAGAATTGAAATTGATCCAAATTTACCTGAAATAGACCAAATTGCTTTAAGAACTGCAAACAGTCCTTTGCAACATCAACTTAAAAATAGACATTTACAAATGATTGCTATTGGTGGTGCTATTGGTACTGGTCTTTTTGTAGGTTCTGGTAGAGCATTAAGAACTGCTGGTCCTGCTGGTATTTTAATTGGTTGGGGGTTAACTGGTACTATGATTTATTCTATGGTTATGGCTTTAGGTGAATTAGCTGTTGTCTTCCCTGTTTCTGGTGGGTTTACTACTTTTGCTACGCGGTTCATTGATCAATCTTTTGGGTTTGCAAGTAATATTAATTATATGTTACAATGGTTGGTCGTGCTTCCATTAGAAATTGTTGCTGCTTCTATTACTGTTAACTATTGGGGTACTGATCCAAAATATAGAGATGGGTTTGTTGCATTGTTTTGGTTAACTATTGTCATTATTAATTTCTTTGGTGTTAAGGGTTATGCTGAAGCAGAATTTGTCTTTTCCTTCATTAAAGTCATTACTGTGGTAGGTTTCATTATCTTGGGTATTGTCCTAAATTGTGGTGGTGGTCCAAAGGGTGGTTACATTGGGGGTAAGTACTGGCATCATCCATATGGAGCTTTTGTAGGTCCATCTGCAGGTGCAAGATTTAAAGGTGTTTGTTCTGTTTTTGTCACAGCTGCCTTCTCATTTGCTGGTAGTGAATTGATTGGATTAGCTGCTGCTGAAACTGCAGAACCAAGAATTTCTGTTCCAAAGGCTGCTAAACAAGTATTTTGGAGAATTACTCTTTTCTATATTATTTCCTTATGTTTAGTTGGGTTATTAGTTCCATCAAATGATAAGCGTTTAATTGGTGCTTCCTCTGTTGATGCTGCTGCCTCTCCATTCGTTATTGCTATTGTAACTGCTGGTATTAGGGGTTTACCTTCTGTCATTAATGTTGTCATTTTAATTGCAGTCTTATCTGTGGGTAACTCTGCAGTTTATGCTTGTTCAAGAACGTTATGTGCTTTAGCTGAACAAAACTTCTTACCAAAATGGTTTGGTTACATTGACCGTCAAGGTAGACCATTACATAGTATTATTGCAACTTCTACTTTTGGTTTATTAGCTTTTATTGCTCAATCCAAGAAGGAAGGTGAAGTGTTCGATTGGTTACTAGCTTTATCTGGGTTATCATCATTATTCACATGGGGTGCTATTTGTATTTGTCATATTAGATTCAGAGCTGCATTGAAAGCACAAGGTAGAACCACCGATGAATTACCATTTGTCTCACCAGCTGGTGTTTACGGTTCCTACTGGGGGTTCTTCATGATCATATTGATGTTCATTGCTCAATTCTATGTTGCTGTGTCTCCAGTTGGTGGTCATCCGAGTGGTGAAGCTTTCTTTGAAGGTTATTTATCTTTCCCAATTGTCTTAGCCTTTTACGTTGGTCACAAACTCTATAAGCGAAACTGGAAATTTTACATTAAGGCTGAAGATATGGATATTGATACAGGTAGAAGAGAACTTGATTTAGACTTATTACGTCAAGAATTGGCTGAAGAAAAAGCTGTTCTAGCTACTAAACCATGGTGGTATAAAACCTATGCTTTCTGGTGTTAAGTGCACTTAATTATGTATTATATTAATAATCTCTCGAGTAATACAACCTTTTTTATATCTATATTCGCTTAAATAATTTGTTATAATAATATCACTATAACAATTTTAATAATTCGATCTTTATTTTCTTTTCTTATTTATTCTTGTTGCACCTTCACCCTTGATTAGAATCTTCCCTTTACGTTTCTTGGCCTTAGGCGGAGCTTGGCCTGTGGGTGTAGAATCTTTAGAACCTTTATCATTTGAAGTCTTCTTTCCTTCAAAGTATTCATTCAGATAATTAGTAATTTCAGTGTTAGAAATTTGCTTCTTGGTTATTTTAGAAAAATCCAATGGTTCCTTGTATGTGGCATTACTGCCAGATTTCTCTTCATTAGATCCCTCGACTTTAAATAATAATTCAATTTTTGGTACACTATGAAACTTTAGCCAGTTGATAGCAGCAAATCTAATTTTATAAAGTTCTTGGGTTTCTTTGTTCTCCTTTTGAAATTGTTTCTTGTATTCACTGTAAGTGGCTCTGGCAAAGCATTGTCGAAGATATTCCTCTTGGCCCTTGGATGGTGTGTCATTAGATAAAACCTTTTTATATTGTGAAATGAAATCCTTGAAGACGGGGTTCAAAGAATGTTCATCTTTCAAAAACTCAAATTGTTTATCATCCTCTAGTTCAGCTTTAAACTTGATTAGAAAATCATCTTCATTACCGTTTATACTCGATATCACATAATATTCGGCAGTTTTCTTTATTATATTTAGATCTTCAGACGGTATAATACCTGCTGGATCATTATTTATAAACGTGAATGGTGAGGGATCTTTGGGAATATCTATATCATTATTTGATGTAATTTCTTCATTACCACTTAGCAATGAAGCATAGTATTCATGGTAAGGATGATCTTGCATGAGAAAGGCAAATTTTTCATCGCCTGTTTTTAAAAGTTTATTGGTATAACCTTCTCCTTCACTTTTAACCTGAAGAGCAGTTTCATATATTAACTGTTTTGTTGTGTCATCCATTTCGCCGTCTTGAACTAGTGGCGTTATCTCAACACTAAGACCTTTACATCATATATTTTATTTGGACATTATGTTAATGTTAATAATACAAAGATTTAAGAAGTTTAATTTTTTTCACTTTTAAAGAACTTGTTTAAAGAACCTGTCAATAGCAAACAGCACAAAGCTTGATTTAGAGACCAGCAAAACCAATATTAAAGATACTCTCTACTGGTGTCTCAAGCACATAATGGAAAATTTACTTCAAGTCAAGGATATTGTCACAAATATTGCCAATTGTCTTCGACCAGAAGATTTTGTCCAATTTAGAAGTATCAATAAACAGGTTTACTATGAACTTTTAAATAAACAGTTTGAACAAGTGTATTATTCACAAAAGTTAACTATTATGGGTTTAGAAACTATATTAGAAACAAAGGAGAATAATTTAATAGACAAAAATGAATTAAAAACACTCACACCTTCCAACACATTTGATGAACTAACTAAGTTTGAACTGAAAAACGCAAAAGATGTTTTTAAACAAATCCACAAAGTATTTGCAGTATATTGTGATAAATTGAATAAAAATAAACTGTCTAACTTCTTTCCCTCTCCCTATGATTCAGATCCGGTGGTTCAAAGTAAAATTTTGTCAAACATCAGAAATTTTAACAAATGTAATCGTGTTGATCCAGATTATTATCAAGAAGTCACTTCAAATTACAATGTTCTCAAAGAAGTTTTTATTAATTCCTGTTTGAATGAAATGGAAACAAATTACAATAAAGAAGATTACTCAACTGTTGGTAAATTTATAGGTATTTTACTTCAAACTGAAGAAAAAAATGTTGCCATTGATTTCTTTAATTCTAAAATTGAATATCCTAAGATGGCTGAGCCAACAATAGATGAACCTTTAACTGAAGAGAAGATTGTTGACATGTGGATCCCTTTAAAAGAATATCTAGAAAAAAATATTGCAATTATAGACACATTATTTAAGGATGAGTATCCCATGGCTTTGCCCTTTTATGAAAATTTTGTTCAACAAACTTTATTGGAAGGTATTAATAAATTATTGAAGGGATCTGCCTCAGATAAAGAAGATTATGAGGAATTTTTGAACTTTTTCCCTACTGTGTATTTCACCTGTATTGAAAAATGTTGTAAAGAATTGCCCGATTCTATTAATGGTTCTATGGACCTTCAAGAAGACAAATCATATCACCAATCACTAAAAGAGTTATTGGATGTCTACTTTGAACCAAACGTGATAAAGTATTTGAGTTTATCTACCGGTCAATTTGAAAAAGTGTTAGAAAGGCAATTTAAGAATTTTACCATTGAACAAGAAAATAAAATAGAGACAGATTTACTTAATCTAACTTCCAAGGAAAACCCAGATGATAACAAAAATAAAGAAGAGGATGCAGAAAACAAAATGAATTTTTTAGATTCATTTACTAAAGTTTTCAGAATTGCAAATAAACAGGAAAGTAATCAAGCAAGATTAAATAATGACCTAACAAATTTAATGAACACAAATTTACAAAATATTAAGAATTTAATCAGTTTGGAATTATGTTATAATATTGTCCAACAAGCACATGACAAAGTAGATATATTTCTTAAATTCAAATGTATCCCAAAATTAGAACCTAGCATCAATGAAAAATGTGAGGATATATTTAGAATTTTGATTAAAACCATAAATGAGGATCATGTCAAACCTGCTTTTGAAAAAGCAATTCATTTGTTAGAAGAATATGACACCACTGAAGGGAAAGACCTAGATGTGGAAAATACCAAAAAATCATTGGAGCCACTTATAAACTTTGCTGAATTAATTAACATTGGTGATATCATATTACAAATGATATCTATTTTTTACAAGAATGAAATTGTTAATAAGAAGATTGTTGATATCAAAGATTCTAACAAAAAAAATATATGGCAGAACCAAGTTTTACAAACAAAAAAGAATTTTGAAACCACATTAGATAATTTTGTTGCTGATGGTTTAAATATTGGGATCACCAAATTAATTGACCAAATACAATTTGTCTTTAATACTGCTCAACTGCCTACTGATTTTTATCCTCCTCCAAATGATCCTCCAAAGGATATGGCACCTACTAAATGTGCTCGAAAGGTTGTAGAATTATTATCTGATCATTGTTTCTTGTTAACTGGTGCTACTGATAAAGGTACAATTGACGTTTATCAACAGGAAATTGGTAAAAGATTCTTCACTGTTTTGGTGGAGCATATTAAGAAGCAAATTATCTCAACTACAGGTGCTGTTCAATTAATTTGTGATATAAATTATTACTATGATTTTATCAGCTGTAAGCTAAGACAGAAGAATATTGTTCCATTTTTCCAAGGTTTAAAAAATATTTGTTCATTATATTTAATTGGCACTAAAGATTCCAAAGAATTGGGTAAATTAATCAGTGATTTGAATAAGTTTCAAGGTATCTTCACTCAAGAAGAAATCTATGAATTCGTTCAAAGAAGACAAGATTGGATTGCTGTAAAGAGGGATGTTGAAAAGGTTATGTATGGATTAGGTGTCAAAGATTGTACTATTATGTAAACCTCATATAATTGTAGCTATTGATTTATTGATATATTCTCCATGTGCATACTTATTACTTTACTAAGAAGGAGGATAATGAAAGTAAAAAATAACAAAAACAAGCGGGAAAATTCCTTTGTGAAATTTCAAGATCTGAACTCCACGATCAAAAGTATCCACTGACGTCGTCTCCTTTGATTATTCAGTCTTTTATAAGACAAGACCAAGTTCTAGTCTAAGTCACATTTGAGCAGTAAATATATAGCTATTGATAGTAGTTGAATAAACATCCCGGTGATTTTTATTGCAATTGAAAGTTAACCTACCATAGAAAAAAATAATGTCTGATAAGATTCCATCTGAATCCCAATTGGGTGCCCCAGACAACACTGATATTGATTTAGACGCCATGATTAATGCTACTGAATCATTAACAAGTGATATTGTTACACAAGCTAATGAGAAGACAAAGAAAAAGAAGAACAAAAAGAAGAAGAAGAAAGCAAAGAAATCTATAGAACTAATAGAAAATCCAGTCGCGTCAAGTAAGGATAAGAACCTTGATTCTATTATGGTTGGTATTGAAGAATACTTACAAGATGATACAGAGGGCACTGTTGAAATTAATGCAAAAAATGATGAAAAGGAATCAACTACAGCCAATGGACAAAAAGTGGAGGAAACGAACACACCTGAAGAGGAACTAGAAGAATTAGTAGAACCAGAACCAGTTATAGCCACTTCTGGTGTCAATGTTGAGGAATTGGATAAGGAAGCTGATGATGTTCCTATTGGTGACGAAACCACTATAGTATCAGGATTATCTAAAGATGAAGCCACATCTGAATTAAAAGAAGAAACTCCACTCACACTAGAACAAACTGAAGAACAACTTAATGCTTTAATTAATGAACCTGTAACTAATCCAAAGAAAAATAAGAAGAAAAACAAGAAGAAGAAGAAGAAGAAAAGCAATACGAAGAAGATCGATGAACCAGTTGAACCAAAAACTGAACTTGAAACTGAAACTGAAAAGAAAGAAATTACACCATCTAATTTAAAGGAAGAGAACGATGATAATGATGAGACAATCGTCGAATCGACTCCTGCCGAAGAGAAAAAAGAGGAAGTTAAAGAAGCCATTCCAGAATCAAATGAAACAGAAGATGTGATGAAATCTGCAGTGACTGAACCAGCTGAAGAAATAATGAAACCTGTAACCAAAACAGAAACGGAGCCAGAACCTAAATCAACTTCTGAATTAAATGATGTCTCTTCTGTTAAATGTAAAAAACTATCACAAATGGAAGAAACTGCTTCTGGTGCTGTTACTAAAGAAGTTGAACCAGAAGATGATGAAGAACCTAAATCGGAGGTAGTAGAATCAGAAGATGAAGAACCTAAGTCAGAAGTAGTTGAACCTACTGATCAAACCGAGGAAGCTGTATCTGGTTCTAATGATGTTGTTGAAACCAATATAAAAGAAAAAGAAGAGAAATCTTCTATTGAAAAATCTGAAAATAGCAAAGACACAATTTTACCTCATGAAGATATTGAACAAACAGAGTCTATTGAAGGTGAAACGGCATTAGAGGAAACTAAATCAGAAGAAATAAATAATGATTTTGAAAAAGTGAATGATATTGAGGAGACCAAAAAAGTAAAAGAAACGAAACCAGTTGAACACATAAAGGAAGAAAAAACTATTGAATCTGCTGAAAACAAGGGAACTCTTCTTGAGTCTGAGGAAAAGAAAGAAACTGAGCCAAAGATTATTTCTGAAACCACTAAAGAAGAAGAATCTGGTGCTAAAGAGACAACTGAAACTGAACCAGAGACTGTTAAAGAAAACAAAGCGGAAGTCGTCGAAAGTGAACCAGAGGAAACTGAAACTGAACTTGATATTGTGAAAGAAAGAAAAGAGGAAGCTCACCCAGAAACTGTTAAAAAAAGCAAAGAAGAAGTTCAACTAGACGAACCTGAAACTGAACTAGAAACTATTAAAGAAGGTAAGAAAGAACTTCCACCCGAAGAAACTGAGATTGAACTAGGAACTGTTAAAGAAAACAAAGAAGAAGTTCAACCAGAGGAAACTGATGAAATAAAAGAAATAGTTCCTAAAAAAGAATCAGAAGAAAAGGAAATGGAAAAAGGAAAAGAAGAAGAAGATACTACTTTAGGTCTATCATTACCTGAAGGTGAAGAAGAACCTCCATTATCCATGGGCGATGGCAAAGAAGGCCAAACAGAAGCTCCAGTTACTGCTACTCCAAGTTCATTAGATGATTTATTTGCAGAAACAGAAGCATTATTAAATGATTTAGATTATGTTGACGATTCTGAATTAGCACAATTATTAAATGTTGGATCAGGTAAAGATAAATCTTCTCAAAAAGAAACATCATCAAATGAAAATGTTATTAAGAGTAGTGATATTGCCAAAATGAATGAAGATGAACCGGTATATTTATTTACATCATTAGCTGGTGGTGGATTTCATATGATTCCAAGAACAAATAGACTAGCCACCATATTACAAGCTAATAGAATTGAATTTACTTATAGAGATTTAGGTACAGATGATGAGGCACGTAAAGTTTGGAAAACATATGGTCATGGTAGAATGTTACCTGCCGTGGTAAGAGGACGCGATACTATAGTTGGTAACTGGGAAGAAATGGAAGAATTTAATGAAGATTACCTTGTACGTCAAGCCATTTATGAAGCCTTGTAGAAGGAATTGGAAATAAAAAAAGAAATGAAAAGATCTGCATTTTATATTTTGCGACCAAGTATTGTTTTATGCAGTTATCATAATATCACTAAGAATAATAATATGGTGTAAAATATATAGTATTGTTTGTAAACAAGAACACATTAAATAATAAGTTTTACAAGTGTTTTGTATGAGATTGGAACCAGAAAGGGGAAAGAAAAACAGGTCACTCTTTGGAAAGCAAAAAAACGTCACATTCTACCCCACTTGTATCTGTACATATCTTTGCAAGATTAGGTTGTTTGTTCGTTTCTACTCTTTTAATTGTATATTCTCCAGAAGAAAGATCATTGCTGCAAAAAGGACCCCACATTCAAGGCACAGTCTTCTCCTTGCCTACCATTTGATCTCAGAAAACAAAAAAAAGAAAGAAACCACATCTTACTATGCAATAACCCCTTACACTGAAATGAATCATCTGTCCCATTCGAGCGAGGACCAAACCGTTACGAATTACCTTTTACATCCTCCAACTTCCCCACTTTAACTCCTCTTAAACACCCTTTATGTGATTGTTATTGTCTTGATCCACATTATTATTATTATTATTATTATTATTATTACTATTATTATTTTTGAGTGGGCTCAAAAATTCTTGCAAAAAAGGGGAGAGTGGGGTGTTTTTGTTGATTTTTTCGGGAAAGCACAACACTAAACAAAACAATAGCTCGAGCGCAAACACAATAGCACACGCCCAAAAAAGCGGGAACCAGGGGCTGTCCCGGCTATTGTCTTTGCGGTTCGACTGCGAGTGAAAAAACACACAAATTTAAATGGTCCCACTTTTAGACAACAGAGTAATACAACAACATTTTTTGCAGTGAGTGAGTGAAATTTCAAGTATCATACGGTTTTCTCATAATAATGCTGGATTTTATTGACATTGTTTCCCCGTTATTGACCCAAAGTTTTAGTACGTTTCCCGGCGATTTACACTCTTTTCGCTCCTGTACGTCGACCGTTGCATTTGGAATTTAATTATATAAATAATTAAGTGCAAAGATTTATTTTGTGTTGCAATTCTTTCCATTCTTCCCTTAAGTCTTGGTTGCTTCTTCTATGATTCAAATCTATAAGTAAGCTAAGCTAAGCTAAACACACAAATACAAACGACTATGACTCGTGATATCCAAAACCATCTTTTATTTGAAATTGCTACTGAAGTGGCTAACCGTGTCGGTGGTATTTATTCTGTTCTTAAATCTAAGGCTCCAATTACCTCTGCACAATATAAACAAAATTATACTTTAATTGGTCCATTAAATAAAGCTACTTATCAATCTGAAATTGATCAAATTGATTGGGATGCTGAGGATGCCTTCACTGAAGAATTAAAACCTATTCAAGCCGTGTTAAGAAGTATGCGTGACAAAGGTGTTTATTTCGTTTATGGTACTTGGTTAATCGAAGGTTCTCCAAAAGTTATCTTATTCGATTTAGGTTCTGTATCTAATCATTTAAATGAATGGAAGGCAGATCTTTGGTCTTTAGTTGGGATCCCATCTCCAGAAAATGATACTGAAACTAATGATGCTATCTTATTAGGTTATACTGTGGCTTGGTTCCTTGGTGAATTAGCCGTTAATGATACTAAACATGCCATTGTCGCTCATTTCCATGAATGGTTAGCTGGTGTAGCATTACCATTATGTAGAAAGAAGAAGATTGATGTAGTCACTATTTTCACTACTCATGCAACTTTATTAGGTAGATATCTTTGTGCCGCTGGTGATGTTGATTTTTATAATAATTTACAATATTTCGATTGTGATCAAGAAGCCGGTAAGAGAGGTATTTATCATAGATATTGTATTGAAAGAGCCGCAGCTCATACTGCTGATGTCTTCACTACTGTGTCTCATATTACTGCCATTGAAGCTGAACATCTTTTGAAAAGAAAACCAGATGGTATTTTACCAAATGGTATTAACGTGGTTAAATTTCAAGCTGTTCATGAATTCCAAAATTTACACGCTTTGAAAAAGGAAAAGATTCACGATTTTATTAGAGGTCATTTCAGAGGTAATTTTGATTTTGATTTAAATAATACACTTTATTTCTTTATCGCTGGTAGATATGAATATAAAAATAAAGGTGCTGATATGTTTATCGAGGCTATGGCTCGTTTGAATTACAGATTGAAAATGGCTGGTTCCAAGACTACTGTAGTTGCATTCGTTATTATGCCTGCTAAGACTAACTCTTACACTGTAGATGAATTAAAATCACAAGCCGCCGTAAGATCATTAGAAAATACTGTTAATGAAGTGACTAAAAACATTGGTAAAAAATTATTCTCTCATGCTTTAAAATATCCAAATAATGGTATTACCACTGAAATTCCAGTTGATTTAGATGAATTATTATCTCAATCTGATAAGATTATGTTAAAGAGAAGAGTATTAACTTTAAAGAGACCAGATAATCAATTACCACCAATTGTCACACATAATATGGTTGATGATGCTAATGATCCAGTGTTGAATCAAATTAGACATGTTCAATTATTCAACAAATCTGATGATAGAGTTAAGATTATCTTCCATCCAGAATTCTTAAATGCTAATAATCCAATCTTAGGTTTAGATTATGATGAATTCGTTCGTGGTTGTCATTTAGGTGTTTTCCCATCTTACTATGAACCATGGGGTTACACTCCAGCTGAATGTACCGTTATGGGTGTTCCATCTGTGTCTACTAATTTATCTGGGTTTGGTGCTTACATGGAAGACTTAATCGAAGCTAACCAAGCTAAAGATTATGGTATCTATATCGTGGATCGTAGATTCAAATCTCCAGAAGAATCTGTGGAACAATTAGTCGATTACATGGAAGAATTCTGTCAGAAGACGTTAAGACAAAGAATTAACCAAAGAAATAGAACTGAAAGATTATCTGATTTATTAGATTGGAAGAGAATGGGTCTTGAATACGTTAAAGCTAGACAATTAGGTTTAAGAAGAGCTTACCCAGAAGAATACAAACGTTTAGTTGGTGGTGAAGATTCTAATGATTTGAATATGGATACTTTAGCTGGTGCTAAAAAATTCAAGATTGCTAGACCAATGAGTGTTCCAGGTTCTCCAAGAGAATCTAGAGCTGGTAGTACTGTCTTTATGACTCCAGGTGATTTAGGTACTTTGCAAGATGCTAATAATGCTGATGATTATTTCAATTTAAGTTTAAATGCTGATGGTAGTCCAGCTGATGATGATGACAATGATGAAGTTTATTATGATGACGAATAATTAAATTAACATCATTGTTCTCTCACTCATTCATATGCACAAAATTTCTATTAATTAATAATACACATGCATAATTTTATTTTAATGTTTCTATGCATTTATTTTTTTTATATCCAACCCCCAAACACCATGTCTTACATATTGTATTTTATAATGATTATAATGTTTTTTTATATAGTATCTGTAAACTTTTAATATAAATGATTATACAACAGTTCATAACTCTTTGTGAAAATTTATGATGAACCATTTTTTTTTCAAGCATATCTTCTTAAATTATGGTGTAATGGTTATATAAGATGACATGAAATTATGGAAAATGGACCAAATTTTTTTGTGTTAAAAATATTGTTGTGAATAGTAATAGTTTATAGCTTCTTGGATATCTAATTAAGAATATTTCTATGTTGCATTACTAACTCCCCGAAAGTTTAAAGCCTCCCAACAACTTATTTACATGTTTAAAACCAATCGGAACGGTCCTTATTTTCAAACCTGTAATGATTTTACTACTTTATATTTCTCTCTAAAGAAGATAAAATTGTTAATCCATTTTTTTAGAGTATCCGTTTCAAGTCCAAAAAACAACTTGGATATTTCTAAAGAATATCATTAATAAATTGTACAAGATAGGAATAATCTCCTTTTGGAAAATTAAGGGTTTTGAAAGAGTCAGCCAACAAAGTTTGTAAGAAATAAGCTTTTTTTGAAACGGAATGGATTTGAAACAGCAACATTTTCAAAACTTGTAACAGTAATGGGTGTCTTAAATTCATCTTAATTTTCATTTAAGAATGACTTATTAGAAAGCAAATATTTTTATTTGTTTTTTCTTGATAATTCCAGAACTAATTTAACACTGACAAACAATTGTAAATATGTTACAAAAGCCCCACGAATAATGTTTCTTATCTTGTCTTTCCTGTATGATTGATACAGTGACATCAAGCATTGTTCTTACTTTTATTTTTCAACGCTACATGAATTTTGTATATAAAAAAAAGACAAAGGATTGAAAAGCAATCTCTTCTAGAAGCTCCCTCCCTGAAACAACATTAAAAATACCATCGAAAAGATTAAGTAAGAAGACTTGGAAAAGTTTATCTGCTATTGTGAATTTAGTTACCAGACATTATAAAGCTACTGTGTTTTTTCAAATTCAGTTCAAAGAAACATAAAGGAACCAAAGAAACATTTGAAAAGAGGAAATATGATGAAATCAAAGGGGAAGTTTGATTATGTGTTTGGGAAGACGTTAGGTGCAGGTTCGTTTGGTGTGGTTAGACAAGCTAGAAAGTTATCTACAGATGAAAATGTTGCTGTGAAGATCTTATTGAAAAAGGCTTTACATGGAAATGCTGTTCAATTGAAAATGTTATACGATGAGTTAACCATCTTACAAAAATGTCATCATTCAAATATTGTAAAGTTCAAAGATTGGTTCGAAACAAATGACAAGTTTTATATTGTCACACAATTAGCCACTGGTGGTGAATTGTTCGACCGAATTGTGAAAAGAGGGAAATTTACTGAAGTGGATGCAGTTGCAATTTTAATTCAAATTTTGAAAGCTGTTGAATATATTCATTCGATGAATATTGTCCATAGAGATTTAAAACCAGAAAATTTATTGTACGTTGATAAGTCTGATAAGTCTCCATTAGTCCTGGCCGATTTTGGTATTGCTAAAGAATTAAAGTCCGGTGATGATTTAATCTTTAAGGCAGCTGGGTCTTTAGGTTATGTGGCCCCTGAAGTTTTAACTTCCAATGGTCATGGGAAACCTTGTGACATTTGGTCAATTGGTGTTATTACTTATACACTTTTAAGTGGGTATTCTGCCTTCGTTGCCGACTCTGTGGATGGGTTTTTAAATGAATGTACTGCACATGAACACCCTGTTGTATTTCACAAACCTTATTGGGACAACATTTCTCAAGAAGCTAAGAATTTCATTTTAACGGCCTTAGATTTGGATCCAGAAACGAGACCAACTGCTACAGAATTATTAAAAGATCCATGGATTACTAGTAAAGAATTACAAAAGACAGATTTGTTACCAACTGTCAAGAAAGGTTTCGATGCTCGTAGAAAGTTCAAGGAAGCAGTGGAAATCGTTAAATTGAATAATAGAATTCAAAGGTTGAGACAAATGTATTGTATGACCAATGAAACAGATTCTGATCTAGAAGGAAATAGATCTTCGAGTGCAATTAACTTATTATCAGACAAAATGAATGGCTTGAGAATTCATCGTGAAAATGCTAAGACTCCACTTTCTCATGAAAGCGAGAAGAAATCAGAGGGTGCAGATGATGATGCTAGTCTGAAGTCTGCTTTAACACAAGATGCATTTGCACAAATTGTAAGGGCCGCCGCAAAGAATAAAGAAAAAATCATAGAATATCAAAAATCAGAAGCTGCAAGCCAAGCTAATTTAGCAGATGAAAATAAAGCAATTTGATATGAGATATGATTGTAAATATATTTTGCCATTAAGATAGAGTGTTGTTTCTTATTATAGGACTCTGCATATTTTATAGCTCCTCGTGGATAACCTTTAATTAAGAACAGAGTTCAATTGAGATATAAACTTTAAGATTCCCCAACGGTTCAAGAAGTGACACTTATTAACGAAACAGAAAAATACTTTCACTTTATGCAATTTTTTTAAAATATACAAGATTCTGGTACTTAAATTCCAGTATTAATAAAATAATAATAATAATACACTATATAATTGAGTCTTGACGTATAGTAGCTGTACGATGTTCAGGTACTACCTACGTAATCTTCCACGGCGACGAGATTTACTAGCTTCTTCTGCTTCTAACTCAGCCTCTGCTTCTTCCTCCTCTTCATCTTCTTCCTCTTCTTCACCACTTGATGGAGGTGTATATTTTTCATTGTCAGAATCTTCAATATATTCATCAGTATAATCCTGTCTCCTGGTCTTTCTTAATTGTCTTTTACCTGGAATCATATCACCGTATTGTTCTTTCAAAGCTTCATATGCTTCAAATACATAAGCCATCTTAAATAAATACTCTCTCATTATTTTTAATCTATTTCTAGCCGTGTTGTACTTAGCATCTTTTGGAAGAGTGTGTTTATTTATTATCATATTTTCAACTTTTTCATTAGAGTCTTCCTCTATCTGAATCGTAGATGGTCTATTTCCGTCACTTTCTGGCACTGTCGTAGTGGTTTCCTGTTTATTAACACCCGTATCCTCTAAGCCTGGAGTTTTCCCGTCGGAGGCTTTTTCAACTGGTAAAGCAATCTTATAATCTAAAAGTTCTAGAAATTCTTTCAATGTTTTACTATCGTGACACATTTCATACCAGTATGCTTTGTTGTCTGTAGATTTACCTTTACTAACATCGCGTAGTAGAGATGGAGTATCGTGATATAAAACCTTGAATTTACCACTCATATTCTGGCCAAAGTTTTCAAATAAAGTATATGAATCATAAACTCCTAAGGAAAATTTATTTAGAATATCAGTCAAATTCTTTAAGTCAGTAAAGGTGCTGACCATGCTTTCATTCCCATATGTATGTAACCTAGGAATGTAGAAATCACCCATACGGGGTACTCTGCCAATAAAAAACTCTTCACAACGTAATCTATAAATTGGATCTGTATATGGGTTAGCCAACGGGTTATCAACAATTTCACCTTCAAATAATTTAACCCATTTATCATAAAGAGAATAAAAAACTTTATCTTTTTGGCCAGCTTCAGCTTTACTAATGGTCTCTTTGATTTCTTTGATCAAATCCAATTTTTCTTGTAATTCAGGCTGTTTACCTTCTTTTAAAAGTTTCTTGTAGTGTTTCTTTTTGGAACGGATTTCATAACGAGATTCAACTAATTTGCACAACTCTTTGAAATGTTTCATTGTTTTTTCAGGACCGTCAATAAAATATCTCGGAGCGTGTTGAGTCTTAACACCAAAAGCAGGGTCTCTTTTAAAGTGAGACAGTTTTTGGATTTCACTGTGAATAATAACTGAATGTGTGCTACAGAAATCGATCAATGTACGTAGCATTATAAGTCTATCAACAGGATCTAAAGCTAAAATACCTTTAGAACCTAGTTCATTATTGTCAACTGGATTTGGAATATCTTCAGATTCTATAACCTCTGGCCAGTGATATAAATTAGGAGTTAAAATTTCCTTAACTTTAAGATCTATTGGCTTGGTATCATCGCGATGGAAATATTTCGACTCAAATTTGGTTCTATCTGGTGAAGATAAATGTCTCCATTCTTTTGGATACCCCCATTCGTATATGTTATTTCTAAGTTTGTTCAACCAACGTTGGCATTCCTTTTTAGGATATGGGATTATATCTTGTAGTTCTGGTGGATCATTAAAAGATTTCTCATCAGAAAATAAAAGTTTTAAGAGTGTAATGAAAACTAAATTCATTTTATCTTGAGATGCAATGACTTCTTTGATCAAAATATAATCTTGGTAGAAAACATAACGATTCTTTTCTTCAGAGAAAATACCCTTAGCTTCTGCAGGTGAGGCAGCAGGATAAAGGTCTAAACCAACTTCAAAATCTTGGAAAGAAAGACCCAATAAATCAGAGCCAAAATAATTAGAGAATTTATTTATAAATGCCATCAGCTTGACAATATCACCACCATAATAAATTGGTTTTGTATTTGGGCTTTTCAGTCTGGATATGACACTGGCTTGATTTTTGAAATCACTAGATAATAATGGTGAATTGGCAGACCAATTGGCCTCTGTTAACGACGGTTCTTGTAACCCGATACCTTTTAATTGTTTGGCAGCTAATATTTCTTTTTTGGTTAACTTCTTAACAGGTTTTGTCACCTTTTTGGGACCAGTTTTTTTGTTAGGTTCTGTTTTGGAAACTTTCTTTTCTTTTGCTTTGTGAACATCAGTTTCCTTTTTTCCTTTTCTTCCTGGATAATTCTTTGGTTTGGGACCTGGTTTTTTGCCAGTCTTCTTTCTCTTCTTATATGGTCTTTCAGGACCAAAATCAATTTCTAAAGCTGGTCTTGGCTTAGGAACACGAGTTGATCTTCTTAACCCTAATTTCTGCATATCATCCAGTGAGTGTAAATCCAGATTTTCTTTATCTGTAATTTGTGAAACAGAATTAGTTGGCTCGTTTATGCTAGAATTGGTAACTGGTTCATTGGTGACAGGGGTGTTATTGTTTATGACCTCTTCATGAATAAAGCTATTTTGATCTGCACTTAGGTTCCCTGTAATTGTATTACTGCTGTCAGACATGATTTTTAAAATTGTCAGCAGTAGTATATATTTCACAGTTACCTCACAATAAAGAATTGATTAATATAGGATTTATAAAAACTCTATCAAAAAGGATTGACTGATATATTCAGCGTTCGTTTCTGTTGGTCTCTTTATTTCACTTTTTCTTTAATTTTTCAATATAAAAATTAATTGTCAAATTCGCCAAATTTAACGCGTCACCAAAGGCAAACTACAAGATATACAAGATAAATAGTATTTAGAGTTTGGATAAGTAATTATAGAGTTTCTATCTGTATTCAGAATAAATGAGTGAAAATTAGAAATTACTTTAAGTGTTGAATCAGCTCAAAAAAAATACTAATAAAACAATTTTAATATGTTTCCTAAGAAAATAGCTTAAAGTTACTTTCAAAAATCTCAGAAACCAACTTTAACAGAATAAACTTGTTGTAATATAATGTGGTTATTATGTTATTATGGTAATATAGTATGGTTATTGTAGCACCCATATAATAGTGGGAATAAGATGGTTATTACCGATATAATTATTGGAATAGTATCGGTTAGCATCTACTAATATGAATTCTCACGTTTCTTTTTATTAACTAAAAATTCTTTTAGTCTACCATATTATATCTTATCCTTTCTACTTGGTATTCATATATAAACCAAAACGTTCTGGTTTATCTGAACTTTATTTCTCTTTATTTCTTTTATTATAATTTATACATTTTATCTTATATAATATATATCGAATGAAACAAAAGTGCATATTATTATTATCAAGTTATTCGATTAAGTGTGAGTATTCCAAGTAACAAAAGTAAGGACGACTATGTCCGTAATCTGCTACAACATTTAGAATTAGACAGGATTGGGTAATCGGGTCAGTTCATTTGTTTTTGTTAAGCTCTTCGAATGAGTGCTGTTATATCAAGACACATCAGTGAGTAATGGGAAAGGAGATAGCATCAAGAATAAGAAGAAACCAATAAGGTTTTATATTATAAACAACTATATATATATATTTAGTCAAATTAGATTGTTACATAGAGATAGAGTTAGTTAAGACATATTGTAATAGATATCACTAGAGTGGATAACTATATATTATATAAGTAAAGGTTAATCAAGTTTAATATTGAATCTTCATACTGTATAAGCTCAGGTATATTAACGATTGCCAATATAAGGTATTATTAAGGCTTTCAAATATCTTTTATTGTATTAACACCAACCTTGAATAAAATTAGGTTGGTTTTTTAATTTAATTTGAAGGGATTCTTTTGTGCTTAGAGTATATTTGAACAACTTCTATCAAAATAGCTAACTTCCACCTGTCTTTTTGCTTTAAATGCTCACATATTAAAATTCTACCTTTTTGCAAGTATAAATTAACCACCAACTACTTCTTTAAACCATGTTCACTGTTTCTTAAGCGTCCTCACTCGGTATATCTAACTTTATTTTGTGACATTTCCATTCTTGAAATTTGAAGATAAGAAAATCTGACGTTATTTTTTCAAATTTCAAGAAATAGTGAATAAAAATCTTATTCTGAGTCAACGTTAGGTGATTTTAGGGACAGAGGAAACTGTCAGGAAAGAAGATAAAACAATTAGAAAGATTTGCTATACTTCACCAATTGGTTGTTTACTTGATAAGGATTCAATTTCAAATTTTAACAAGGTAACCGAATTATGAGTGATTTTTGGGACAAGAATAAAGGTTCTATCAAGTCTGGTTTATTAACCGCTGGTAAATATGGTTATCAAGGTACCAAATATGTGGCTAAGACAGGCTACCAAGTGGGTAAAAGTCAATATCAAGCTAATAAGAAGAACAGAAAGAATGGTGGATCCAAGGCTAAAGGCAATGATAATGATGAAGAAATAGAAAAAGGTGAGCCTACACCTATTAATAGATTAAATGATCCACATAATTTTCCAGCTCCTCCATTACGACAAGGTCAAATGCAATACGCTGGGAATGGGCAATATGTTAGTGCAGAAAATACTCCTATTGCAAACACTCCACCTGCTATGCAAACACCAAATCAACAGATGAATCAATATCAAAATCAAAATCAACCACAGCAAGGTTACTTTAATCAACAATATTCATCTCCAGGAACTCCAGGAACTCCAGGAGCTCCAGGTACTCCTCAACAATATCCAATGCAACAACCCATGCAGCAGCAACCTATGCAACAACAAGGTTACCAACAACAACAACAACAACAACAACCTATGCAACAACAAGGTTACCAACAGCAACAACAACCTATGCAACAACAAGGTTACCAACAACAGCAACAACAACCTATGCAACAACAAGGTTACCAACAACCCAGTGCACAAGTCAACCAGCAACAACAACAACAACAAGGATTTATGCAAGAACTTTCACAGCAGTTCCCTAGTCAATCAGGTCCACAAACAGCTGTTGTTCAGCAACCGGTTCAACAACAAGGCTTCCAACAACAACAACCGTTGCAACCAGGCCAACAACCAATTGCTCAGCAAGGTTTCCAGCAACAACAGCTTATGCAACAACAGCCCATTCAACAGCAGCCTATGCTACAACAGCCAAGACAACAACCAGCTGTTCCGGGCCGCCCTCAACCTCAAATTCCGGGACAACAAAATCCTACTGGGCCACCAATCCCATTTAGAACTCAAACTAATATGTCTGGAATGTTGAATCAATCTACATCTGAATCAATGTCACCTACTCCCCCTAGTGTTGGCCCCCATTTTGAAGTCAAACCTTTCAATAAAGAAGAATATGAAGAAGCCAAGAAGCATAGGGCTGTTGTCTTACCCGAAATTGATCCAGGTATTTTGGCGCCACCACCAACACATAAAGATAGAAGTAGTAATGAATCATCTACAAGAAATTCACCGAGTGTAAAACCTTCAAACCCTCATGTAGCATCCAATTCTTCTTTACCAAGGAGAGGTATGCCTACCCCACCTGGTTCGTCGCCTTCAACTAATCCAGTCACAACCAATGATGCTACCCCACTAGTTACTACCCCTGGTAAAGATGTGGACCAACAGGAGAAAAGTCAAGAAACAGAAGCAGAATCAAAAGCAGCTGTTCTTGGATCATATCATGAACCAACAACAAGTTATGCTCCACCCCCAAAGCCACATAGAAATGTTGAAACAAATAGGAATACTTCGAGGCAAAGCAGTTATTCTCATACCCCTCCTGTAAACACCAATAATACTTTACCAACAAGAGGCAATCAACCTCCGCCAGTTTTACCAAAGAGAAGTACAAATGCTTCTTTAGAAAGTAGTGGATCTAATGTTACACCTGCTCAACCAAGTAACGAACATGATCAGGGCGGTAATGGTACTAATGAAGAGACTTATAATAACTCAATCACAGGTTCTTACTCTGAACACACTGTTAACTTCCAACCTCCACCGAAACCATTTAGAAGACCTGGAGAAGGGCCCGAAAATAGAATTTTAAGTAAGACATCCTCTTCTAATTCTTTTTCATCTCAATCAGTCCCCGGCTTACCAACAAGAAGACATACTACTGACTATCCAGCCCAAAGTGGTAATAGTAACGCAGATGTTAATGATGAACGGCCAACTCCACTGACTCCATCAACTCAACAACCACATCAACAACCTATTTCAGAATTTCTTCCCCCACCAAAACCATTCAGATCAAGAACTGAAGAACTACCAAATAGATCAACAAATGATACTTATGACAGTGAAAGGTTAGAAGTCAAAGGTAGACCAAGAGATGAGTTTGTAGATTGTAACGATGAAATGCCTCCACAACTTCCACCACATCCTGATGTTTCTAACTCCTTTGATTATAATGAACCTAAGGATGCATTAAGTGGAAGAGCTTATCCGTCATCACAATCAATTGCATCTTCAATCCCTTCTAGCGGTAGTAATAACAATGATTTCATACAAGATTTAAATGCATCTATATCTACATTATCTCTTCAAGGAAGCAGAAAGAGTAAAGGGACACCTCCACCTGCAGTTAAACCAAAACCAAAATCACTAAGTCACGTATCACTTGGTAGTAGATCAGCTAGTTCTGCTTCCCTAGATAGTTCAAAAAAGCATAAGAAGCCACCTCCGGTAATTAAACCAAAACCTAAGAATATTGGTGATATGCTGCATGGACATGAAAGTTCTAGTTCTGTCTCCCTAAATAAATCAAAGATGGAAATGCCTACGAAATCATCTGAGATGTCACCACCTCAACATCCATCAAGAGGGTCATCTAGGACTGAGATTCCTAGCCGTAGAGCCAAACCACCAGTTCCAACTACACACTCTAATATTCAAATACCTACGAACCGAAGAAACAAGATGCCTTTACCACATGAAATTGATAATAATCCTGAATCTTCTACAAATCATGGCGATGATGTGAATCCATTTTCAATTTATAAGAAAGATGCAGTTCCATCTTCTAGTGACAGAATGCATGATAACAATTAATTTGAATTATAGTTTTTTTCTTTATTAAATGGTTACAGCCATGTATAAAGGATGTAATGTATAAATATATAAACACTTCTAGAAAATTTTAATGATATATGAAATATTTTAAAAATCCAGACGGCTAACATAAAAGATATAAAACTGTTTTCTCACACGGGTAAGATATGTTTGTAACGTTATTTGTATTTTATTTTTTTGAGTTATTATTTATATTTTTTATATGATATTGAATGTACACTAATGAATTCCTATATTATTGTTTTTTATCTAGATGGTTTATTTGTTAATAGCTATAATAAAATGAATAGATTGGATAAAAGAGGAAACTTCTTATTTAGATAATAAAGCGGCGAATTGTTGAATATCAATTTCACCAGAACCGTCACTAACTTCTCTTAACATATCGTCAACCTCACCGTCAGTTAATTTTTCACCAATAGAGGTTAAAACATGTTTCAATTCGGCGGCAGAAATTAAACCGTCACCATTCTTGTCAAAGACTTTGAAGGCCTCAAGTAACTCTTGTTCAGAATCGGTAGATTTTAATTGACGAGACATAAGGGCTAAGAATTCACTGAATTCGATCTTATGATTACCGTCAACATCAATTTCGTTCATTAAATCAGCAACTTCGGCTTCACTTGGTGATAATCCTAAGGATCTCATAACAGTGGCTAATTCACTGGAAGAAATAAAACCATTGTTATCTTTGTCGAAAAGAGCAAAGGCTTCTTTGAATTCAGCAATTTGTTCTTCAGTTAAATTGGAAGACATGTTATATATCTGTGTTGTCTGTAATTGTCGTTATGATTATTTCGTTCCACAAAGGTTCGTTAATGCAAACTGTGAATTAAGCCCTTCTATGAGTGTCTAATAAGTAAATCAGCTTTTATTGCCTCTCTGTTATTATTTATTTATTTATTTAAATTTGATATTTTATGATTTTGCGAGAACTGATCCGTCATTCAAAACGAAAGGCTGTAAGTAGCAAAAAAGCTAAAAGTTCAATATTTTGAGATGAGTTGGAATCACTAAGAAAGTGACTGTTTTGAAGGTTAGTTTGGCTTAAAGAATTCATCAGAAGAGTGTTGCTTCAGTTTTTAATAGGTCAATTGAAAATATAAAGTGCAATTGAGCGAAAGTTGCTGGAAAAAACGATGTCATTATTGGATATTACGCTACCCAGATGGTTAGTTAGTCTTTTGATCATATATTTGACCATACCATTTGTGGTTTATTATATAGTGCCATATCTAGTGGTTGGATCAGCTTCAGTGAAGAAAACAATTATAATATATGTCCTTGGTGATTTGGGACATTCTCCTCGTATTTGTTACCATGCAAGAAGTTTTAGTAGTAAAGGGTTTCAAGTCGAATTATGTGGGTATGTGGACAGCACATTACCTGAATTCATCGTTAATAATCATAATATTACTGTACATGCTTTACCAAAGAGATCCGCGAAAGCAGGTGGTATCATTGGTATGGTGAAGAAAGTGGTGAGTCAAGTGGTAGGTATTATAAGACACCTTTGGGAATTAAGAGGTAGTAACTATATCTTAATTCAAAATCCTCCAAGTATTCCAATATTACCTATTGTCGCTGTCTATAGACTATTAACAGGTACAAAATTGATTATTGATTGGCATAATTTGGCATATTCCATTTTAAGATTAAAATACCATGGAAACACATTCCATCCATTGGTTATTGTTTCCATCTTAGTTGAATTAATATTCTCACACATGGCAGATTATAATTTAACTGTCACAAAAGCCATGAAAGAGTTCTTGGTGAACAGATTTTGGATTAGATCTAAGAGGTGTTACGTCTTATATGATAGACCTGCTACACAGTTTAGACCATTCAATTCTGATAAGAAGGAAACCATTAGCTTAAAACAAGATTTGGGGGATAGAGAAGAATTTCTTAAGACTGAACCATTTATTAAAGATTTGATCCCAGAGGGTTTTGATTTAATTAAAGGTGATAAAATTATAGTCACATCAACATCATTTACACCAGACGAAGATATAAGTGTTTTATTAGGAGCATTAAAGATTTATGAGAATTCTTACGATAAATTTGATAAATCTTTACCCAAAATCTTATGTTTTATTACAGGGAAAGGTCCACTAAAGTCAAAATATGTTAAAGATGTTGAATCATTTGAAGATTGGAATCGTGTTCATATTGAATTTGTCTGGTTGAGTTCAGAAGACTATCCAAAATTATTACAATTATGTGATTATGGTATTTCTTTACATACATCAAGTTCAGGGTTAGATTTACCAATGAAAATCTTGGATATGTTTGGTTCTGGATTACCTGTTATTGCCTTAAACTATCCTGTGTTGGATGAATTAGTAGAACATGATGTTAATGGGTTAAAATTTGGTGATAGAAGAGAATTACATGAATCTTTAATCTTTGCCATGAAAGATGAAGAGATTGCCAAGACTTTGAAACAAGGTGCTTTGAAAGAATCTAGATATAGATGGCAATCCAGCTGGGAAAGTTGTATGAAAGAGACTAAGATCGTTCATTAAATATACAGTGTTTGTAATAAAAAAAAATTTGTAAAGAATAAATTTATTTTTAAATGATATTTGACAGTAAGCACAAGTGATATATAAAATAAATTTTATTTATATCTATGTATTATTGATGAAGATGTGGAAAGAACAATGTGTTTTGGTTATGAAAGTATTTATTGTAATTCCTTAGCAACCCAAGTTGGTAAAACGAAGGAAGCCTCATGAATAGCCTTACTATAGTATCTGTATCTCTTTTCTTCTTCTTCTGGAGCAATGGAACGTAATGGTTTCTTAACATTAGCGTTCTTGTCCTTGGAACAAACCATGAAACCAATCATACCACTTGGATAAGTTGGAATAGAGGTCCAAGCATAATCAACAACAGGGAAGACTTCACGACAACTTTGTTTAACCTTCTTAATGATTGGTAAATGACACCAGAAACTTTCACCTTGAGTGGTAATAACACCCTTTTCAGTTAAAGCATCATTTAATAATTCGAAATATGGTTTTTGGAATAAACTTTCAGCTGGACCTTCTGGGTCAGAAGAATCAGTGATAATGACATCAAAAGTGTTTTGATAGTCTCTTAAGAATTGGAAACCATCACCAATATGAACCTTTACCTTTGGATGGTTGTAAGAAGCGGACATTTCTGGTAAATATTCTTTGGAAAGTCTAATAACGGCTTCATCAATATCACATAAAATGGCTTCTTCAACAGATTCATGTTTAACAATTTCTCTAAGAACACCACCATCACCACCACCAATGACTAAGACCTTCTTTGGGTTTGGATGAGAGTTTAAAGCTAAATGAGCAATCATTTCTTGATAAGAAAATTCATCTCTTTCAGTGACTTGAATAGCATTATCTAAGACTAAAACATTACCGTAATCAGTAGATTTAAAGATAAGAACATCTTGGTACTTAGATTTTTCGTGATGTAAGACCTTTTCGACTTTCAAAGTCATGGCTTGACCTGGCCACATGGTATCAGAGATTTCTCTGAACCAGCCGTCAACAATAGTTGGGTGAGTAATTTCTTCTGACATTGTTAATATTTGTTCTCAAGGTTTGTGTTTGGTTGTTAGCTAAAGAAAATCAATTCGATCCAGAATAAATCTCTTCTTCTCTTCTTATCAATGGCAATCAACCTTTTTATATCATTAAGTGGCTTTCGAGAAAACCTTGAAAAAATTTTCGAAGCATCGCAAAAAAATCACAAAAAAAATAACTGCCAAATTTGCGGAGTCCCTCTTTAATAATTGGCACTTAATATTTAAAGCGGTACCGTTGTTAAGCTGGCCGATAATGGTTTCGAGTTACGATTCGTGACAGATTAATGAAATATATCTTAGTCCATTGGCGATTATTCCGTTGTAAAGTACAGAAGAAACAGAGAATGTGTTTTTTTTTGAAGCGAAAGAATCTGTAAATCATTCATAACTTTGTATAAACTGTAATCACCTTGACGTACTCATGCCTTTGCTTGCACAGAGGGTTTATCGGAAACGCTGACCCTGTTTTGATCTAACCTTCGATCAATTGCTAGAGTTTTACCACTGTTTTTGTCTTAGATCTCGGAGCCGCACAAAGACTGTTGTTTTAAAGTGAAGTTGGCAGAAAGAACAAAGGAAGCATACCAGATCGAATGCAATCAATATTGTTTGGCTACGGCGGCTAAATATTCCTTGGGAAATCGCAGAAACATTGACACAAACACATTTATATTAGGTACTCATCTTGATCAAAATCAAATATAAAAACAGAAGGCCTATCAGTAATGTTGACTAGAAGTCATGTCTCTTGTACTCGAGTTGATTGAGATAGCTCGGTAACCCAAGTGTATAGCAATATTATGCCTTTCCAAGAAGATATAAAAATAATTCCATTAGCTGATACTCAAGTGTTTCAACCTATTAAAGTGGTTCATACGACATTGCCTCACAGAGTGGTGATGGATCCAATTACTCGAGTGAGAGATCTATTAAATGGGTTTCTTCCAAATAAAGATATTACACCTTTATATTATGCGCAAAGAGCTTAATATTCAGGTACTTTATTAATTACAGAAGCTACTTTCGCATCTTGGAAATCAACAGGTTGTGATAATGGTCCTGGTTGTTGGTCTGATAAACAATTTGAGATATGGAAGCAAGTGTTTGATTCCATTCAGATATTGCATGTTTTTGTTCAAATATATAGTTTAGGTAAACAAGCTGAATTTGAACCATTATCGGTTTACAATATGTTTCCGCATCAGATGAAGTATATAAAGATAATGAAACAGAGGAGAAAGCAAAACAGTCGGGTATTAAACAACATGGCTTATCCCATGAAGAAATCAATGAATATATCCAAGATTGGGTCAGTGCGGCTAAGAAAGTAATTACTACAGGTGCAGATGGTGTTAAAATACATGCTGCTAATGGTTATTTATTCAATCAATTTTTAGATAATGCAAGTAATAAAAGGACAGATAACTATGGTGGTTCAATTGAAATAGAGTGAGGAGTGTTTTGGAGATGGTTGATGCAGTGGTGAAAGCCATTGTGGTTGGTAAAGTCGGTATTAGAGTCTTTCCATTTGGTAAATTAGATAACATAGCTGGATCTGATGATCCAAGATTTATGAATTGTACTCATATCTTTTTGATCAGTTAGAAGAAAGAGCCAGCAAGGGTAATTGTTTAACATATATTCATATTATTGAACCAAGAGTGATTGGAAGTTGGAGAAATGACTATGATCAATCTTATGTAAAGGCTAGCATTGACTTTCTTTATGACCATTGGAGTGGTCCTGTGATTAGAGCTGGTGGTTTTGGACATAACCAAGATTTAATTAAACAAGCTGATAATGAAAGAACATTAATTGCATATGGTAGATTTTTCATTTCCAATCCTGATTTAGTAAGAAGATTAAGATTCGGATTGCCACTGAATAAATATGATAGATCAACACTTTCCACAAATGGTGCAGAAGGGTATATTGACTATCCAACTTATGATGAGGCTATTAAATTGGGTTGGAAATAAAACCTTTTCAAGATGATTTAAATATAAACTATATAGTAAGCCTCAAAATAAGGCTTTAATATATGGCCACTTTTTCCCTGTCTGTCAACTCCTTAACTCTTAACTTTTGATTAAACTTAAGTAATTAAAAATTGGGGAAGGTGATTCTTCATCACAGCTGATAGGGACTTATGAATAAAAATTAAATAATACAACATCGAAGTGGAAAAGTGTTGAATAGTGTAAAATGTTGATCTGAAAGTCTTGCTTAATAGCAGGGTGTTTACCTCGGCTTTCCATCGTATTATTTTGTGATAAATTGATCTATCTTCTTTTGTCCAAGAAGGACTGTATAAAGTTACTTATATCTATTTAATTGCTTTAATTTAATTATATCTTAGATTTTGTCATTTCGCAAAGCGCACTGTATTTTGTGAAAAAATTCAATATTGAAAAATAGGATTTCTCCATTCTTAATGTCAGGGTCACTCTGTCATCACCATATCTACTCTTTCGATGAGCTAATGCTAAGTTAATATTATTATAGCCTTTTAATATTAATAAGAAATTAATACTTTATTTTACCACTATATTTCATCTATGTTTT
>PPON03000072.1:0-58100 GCA_003708525.3 Monosporozyma unispora | reverse complement strand
ACTGTAAATAAATAAATATGAGAGAGAGTCATTATCGTTAATATTTTGTTAAAAAAGAGTAGTTTCATTAAAGTGTTTAAGAAGATTCTCTTTCGAATTCTTTACTCATGTTAGCATCTTCAATGGCACCACAAACGGTTTCACACATGATACCAGTGACTAAATATGGATCAATGTTAGAAGCAGGTCTACGATCCTCGAAATAACCATAACCTTCCTTAGCGACAGATCTTGGGATTCTAATAGAGGCACCTCTGTTAGCAACACCGGCAGAGAAAGTAGTCATTGACGCGGTTTCATGTCTACCAGTTAATCTTTGTTCATTATCAGCACCATATAATTTAATATGTTCATTATGTCTCTTAGATAATTTTTCAATGGCTTCATCGATGTATTTCATACCACCTGGTAATCTCATATTCTTAGTAGAAACATTAGTATGACAACCGGCACCATTCCAGTCACCCTTTAATGGTTTTGGATGGAAAGAAATCTTAACACCAAATTCTTCAGCTGTTCTATGTAAGAAATATCTAGCCATCCATAATTGATCACCCATTTCGATACCGGTACATGGCCCAACTTGGAATTCCCATTGAGATGGCATAACCTCGGCGTTAATCCCAGATAAGTTAATACCAGCGTATAAACAAGCTCTATAATGAGCTTCAATAACGTCTCTAGCGTAGACTTTACCAGCACCGACACCACAATAATATGGACCTTGTGGAGCAGGGTACCCACCCTTTGGCCACCCATAAACGTTATCATAGGAATCGAATAAAGTATATTCTTGTTCTAAACCGAACCAAATTTCTTCATCTTTATGAGCTTTAAATAATTTAGCAGCTTCGTGTCTGTGGTTAAATTTATTTGGAGTACCATCATTATTGAAACATTCAGCTAAGACGACGATATTATCACCTCTTCTAAATGGATCTGGGTAGAATGCGACAGGTTTCAAATAGATATCAGAATCATGACCTGGAGCTTGATTAGTGGAAGAACCATCAAAATTCCATTCAGGTAATTGATCCACAGATGAGATTTTCTTTCTTAAGGTTCTACCTTTGGAACGTAAATTACCAGTACCATCAATCCAAACATATTCGGCGATAATAGCACCTCTTTGATCTAATTCTAGATATTTTTGTAAGATTACAGTCTTTTCAATATGAGTATTTTCTTCGGACATTTTGTAATTGTTGTTGTTGTTGTTGTTTTATAAGCTCTATAAAAAATGTAGGGTGGAGGAATAAACTTAGTTTGTTCTTGCTCTTTTGTAAGTTGAAATAAATGAAATATATTGGAAAGAAGAGGGAAGGATAGATAAATATATCGAATGCAATCAACGTTATATATATATATATATATATTAATGAATATAATTTATAAATGGAAATAATGATGAAATAAAAATTTTCACCTTATTTGAGCCTCTATAATAGTCTGATCCATATTGAATACTTGAAGGAATTAAAGATAGTACCACTGTAAAAATAAAATATAATAAAATTGGAGAGTCTCGAAGGAACGGGGGAGAGAGAACAATAGCGGTGGGCGATGAATCATCCAAGAGCACACACAATAGAAACGGAGCCCGGACAATAGCCAGCGCTATCTATGGTGTAAACATAAACAGAGAAGGGAGAACAATAGCATCACCCGTTTTCCCAGACGGCAGGCCCGTGCACCGCATAGTGTGGCCGTCTTCGCAGACTGGCGCGGGGCGGATAGACGGCACTGACTCTCTTCTTTCGCACTTCCGGCCTCTGTCCGCCAGTCCGGCCATTAACCTCCGTCCGCTAATTTAACATTATTATATACCGCAGCGATAAGATAAGGATTTGTTTGTTTACAGTTTCAGATTGGTGTGATCCATAGATAAGAGACTGAGTGATACCGTATTGTATTATCATTTATAGCACTGCTGTATTGACACTGCTACTGCGTTAATAGTAGGAAGTTCCTACTATTAACCGTCACAGAGACAGATGACAGGTTGGTTATATAGTGATGACAGCCAGTTTTATATTGTGATGGAGCATCTCAGTCTTCAGTGATATATGAAATCTCTAAGATGATGACTGCAAAGGATACTCCGTATTTTCGATCATTATATACAATGATTGCGTGTCCCTAACGTTTTGAAATACCTACCCGTTTTCAGCAGTATCATAATGCAATTCTGTTATAATACAATCTTGTGTGTTATTTTATCTACAATTTATAAATATATATGTTAAATTGTTATATTATATCAACTAAGTCAACGAGGATTGTGCCACGGTCCATTCTCCACGTGAATACCATCTTCCTAATTCCCATGTAGGTAAGTTACTCATTGTCACTCCACTTAACCAATTTTGTAAGGATCTATCCATCATATATTGATTTGCAAATGTAATTAATTTATATTGTGGGAATCTAATCGATAATTCTTGAATTATACGTTGTTCCATACCCAAAATTAATGATGTGGAACCAGTAATAATCACATTGGTTAATAATGATGAATATATTAGCTCCGGGGTACGTGTCGTGGTATTGGACCCATTCTCATTCATGGAATGATTTAAATTGGGGTCATCAAGAAACTTACTCTTATTATTATTATTGTCGATATTATCACTCTTATTACTTCTATTAATCTTGGGTGGAATAATCACTGATGCTCCAACGGTTCTTATCATATTACTATTACTATTAGTAGTAGCAGTCTCATTCTCATTAATACCTGATTCAGAATCTTTTGTGGAATTATTATTACTACTTAAAGTAGCTGCAGTCTTTTTAATAGATTTACTAATAATTTCACTTAACCCCTCGTCTTTATTAAATTTAGCAGATATTAATTGAGGTTTAAATAAATATTCTGTTAAATTTAATATCTCCTTTTGGTTTAATTTAATCGTCCTGGCACTAGGTTTATATAAATAATTCTTATCCTGTGTTAAAGGATTGTTGGTCATATTAATAATATTACTGTTGAAGGCTGGTACTGCACCAGTAACAATTCCTGTACCACCTAATTGTTTCATTTGTTCTTGTTGTTTTAAATACATTGTTTCTTGTTCTTGATAATATCTTTCTAATTCACCAAGATCTTTATCACAAACTTGTAACATCGAATGTTTAAAATCTTGAATCCAGGTGTTGGAATTCCACCATGTCTTAATAGATTCATCACTATCATTACCCATCTCAACATCATCATCATCTAATTTCTTTTCAATAAAATTATTGACAACATAATCTAAAAAGGATCCACCAAATTTATTCTTCGTAATACCATTCTTAATTATAATACCATCATAAACTGGGGTAATTTTACAACCATTGAATCCAATATCAATAATTAACGCATTTTTCTTACCCATTGATAATGTTGTCGCTAAAGGTTCAATAATAAATTGTATTATAGGGAAATTAAACTTGTCAAAGGCTAATTCCATATATTTTTCCATGATTATTCTTAATTGTGTAGTCTTAGAAATCATGGGAATCACAATCACTAATGGATATTCTTCAGTTAAACATTTTAATTTCTCTTGGAAAATATATTCCCATTGTTTCATAATACCTTCCCAATTATATGGTAATCCATTATTATCCACTAATGTGAAAACATCATAATCTTCACTGTTCAATTCATGATGTCTTGGTGATGCGACTTGTAACATTTCATATTTATCAAAGATATATTCATCATTATTACTCTTTTTACGCATATATGATGATGGTAATACACAGGATGGTAATTCTGTATTACTAAAACCTACAATAGTTGAATACGATCCAATATTAATCACTATACTGTTCTTCTCATATGACATTGTTCGCTATGGTATGGTTTAATTGTCTATTATATAGATTTAAACTTCTTAATAGGTAAGCTTTAATTACTTCAATTGCTTCTTTTATTTATTTTTGTTATTTTTTTTTTCCAAATTAAAAAATATTCTTGTCTTCCATATTAAGGATTCGTTTACTATAGTCAGGAGAAAACAGCTCTTACTTAATACTTAGACCTAGCTATAAGCAAATTGAAGTTTCAACACATGTATATAAAGATATTTAATTATTTATATCTGTAAAGTAAAATTCTAAAATTTTGGTGAACTTAAAAATAATATATCTATTGTATTTTTACATTTTTTTTATTTAATTCAAAGATTAAAACTAATTTTTTTATCAAACATTAAATATTAAAATATTATCTCTAGCTAAAAGATTTCTATTCTAATACACTCACGATATTATAAACACTACAAAATTTTCATACTGTCACTAGGGTGTAAGACGTTTTAACAGTCATTATCTATGTATTTAAATAATTTTTTTCTCTTTCATTACTGTATTTTTTTTTTATATATTCAATCTTCCAGATAATATAAAAAGATACTCTTAATTAACGCTCGACAGTCTCTCCCAAGAATTTGTGACACTCTCCAAATATTAAGCTATTATACAATATATTAAGCTATTATACAATCTTGACTCTATCTCTATCTCACCTCGTTCACAGCGACAATCACCGTTTTTTTGCACCAAAATTTCGCAAGGAAAAAATCATCTCGAGACTTTAAGCAGATGCCAATGACATTGAATTGAAAACTTCAATTTAATCATTTACTAATTAACAAACATTCACAACACATTCCTGTTTATATTGTATTTTATATATTCTTTTGTATTTTTATTCTTCTTCTTTTACTAAATGCTCTCAAGAGCTTGTCTATTCACTGTTCCAACAAGATATTTTTTTAGGACTACTAAATTTTTCACAATGTCTACTGAACAAAATCAACCAAAGGAAGTCGCTCAACATCCAATTGATCCAGCTTCCACTGCTGCCGCTGCTGCTCATCCAAATCATAACAAAAAACATGGTAAGAAATCTAAATTACAAGTCTCTTTAAAGACTCCAAAGGGTACTAAAGATTGGGCTGATTCTGATATGGTTATTAGAGAAGCTATCTTTTCCACTTTATCTAATTTATTTAAACGTCATGGTGCTGTTACCATCGACACTCCAGTGTTCGAATTACGTGAAATTCTTGCTGGTAAATATGGTGAAGATTCTAAATTAATTTATAATTTAGAAGATCAAGGTGGTGAATTAACATCTTTACGTTATGATTTAACTGTTCCATTTGCTAGATATGTCGCAATGAATAATATTCAAAATATTAAAAGATTTCATATCGCTAAAGTTTATAGAAGAGATCAACCTGCTATGACTAAAGGTAGAATGAGAGAATTTTATCAATGTGATATTGATTTTGCTGGCGCTTATGAATCTATGGTTCCAGATGCTGAAATCTTATCTGTCTTAGTCGAAGGGTTAACCTCTTTAGGGATTCATGATTTTAAAGTTAAATTAAATCATAGAAAGATCTTAGATGGTATCTTTGCCATTGCTGGTGTCGCAGAAGAAGATGTTAGAAAGATTTCTTCTGCTGTGGATAAATTAGATAAACAACCATGGGATGTCGTTAAGAAAGAAATCACTGTCGAAAAGGGCCAAACTGAAGAAACTGCTAATAAGATTGGTGAATACGTTAAATTAAACGGGTCTCTACAAGAAGTTTATGGTATCTTATCCCAAGATGAAGCTATCTTAGGTAATGAATTAGCTAAACAAGGTTTAGATGATATTAAAACCTTAATGGGGTATGCTGATTCTTTTGAAATTAGTAAATTTATCTCCTTTGATCTTTCTTTAGCTAGAGGGTTAGATTATTATACTGGGTTAATTTACGAAGCTGTCACCGAGGCTTCTGCTCCACCAGAAAATGCTCATGAATTAAAGAAAAAATCTAAATCTGCTGATGATGCTTCTGAATACGTTGGTGTTGGTTCTATTGCCGCTGGTGGTCGTTATGATAATTTAGTTAACATGTTTGCTCAAGCCTCTGGTAAGAAATCTGCTCAAATTCCATGTGTAGGTATCTCCTTTGGTGTTGAAAGATTATTCTCTTTAATTAAACAAAGAACTCATTTAACTGACAAGATTAAACCAACTGCTACTCAAGTTTATGTTATGGCATTTGGTGGTGGTAAAGATTGGACTGGTTATTTACCAGAAAGAATGAAGGTTGCCAAACAATTATGGAACGCTGGTATTGAAACTGAATACGTTTACAAAGCTAAAGCTAATCCAAGAAAACAATTTGATGCCGCTGAAAAATGTGGTGCTCCATTAGCTGTTATCTTAGGAAAAGAAGAATACTTAGAAGGTAAGTTACGTATTAAGAGATTAGGTCCAGAATTTGCTGATGATGATGGTGAATTAGTTGATGCTACTAACATTGTGGAAGCTGTTCAAACTAAATTAGGTGAAGTTCACAAGGATGGTATTGATGATGTTGTACGTTTATTAAGAGATTTATAATTGTAAATCAATGCTTACTTTTAAATCTTAACACAATTCTGCATTCATAAATTTTATTTGTAACTTTTCTCAAATAAATATAGAATATTAAAAAATAAAAAATAAATATATAGATAATGTTTATATATGATAATGTTAATTCAAAAATACAAACAAACGATTTTAACAATCTATGTCCACGCATAAAAAAAAAAATGTATTAAAAGCTGAATGGAGATTTAAAAGTATCTTTACTTGTCTCTTCCATAGCATCATTCATTGTATCACCAACAGACATTGCAACATTATCGAATTTCTCTTCAATGGAACCAAATTTACGCCCAACTTTTCTAGAGGCATTTCTGAAAAGATGTCTATTCCTTGATATTTGAATCGGAACCGATGGGTTTTTTACTTCTTGCACCACTGTATCACTTACTTTATAATTAGCTTCTTCGAATTTATGAATCAAATTAGGATTACTATAATTATCTTCACGATCAATTGAAAATAATCTATTTAATTGAGCTGTCGTGACATAACTTGTACCTCTCATCCATTGCAATGAATTAACTTGTGGACGAGTAAAACTTTCATGATCTGAATTATACAATATCACTTCACCATCATCTGCCATGCCACCTAAATGTTTCAATAAGGAGATCAAAACTGAATGGTAACTACTATCTTTAATCACTAGATTCCCACTATTTGTGATACTTGATGTTAAAATGTGTGGGATATTAGAAGGCAAAAAGAAGCTAGAAACTCTTGCAAAATCACTCAATCTAAAGATCATAATTTCTCTGTTACTTGCAACTGATATGAATGCTGCCAATTTTTCTTTCACAGAATGTTGAATATTCAAACATATACTACCAGTTATTAAGGGACTAGCAAAACTTTTTCTAAACAGGTTTTTCTTTTCTTTACCTGGATCAAATATGCAAACTTCTTTACTACCAATTAAGACAATTTTACCCTTAACAACCCTTTTGTTCAACCCTAGATTGTTTTTATATTTACATTGTTCATACGTTTCTCCATCAAAAGTTTGAACATTTAAAATCTTACCTCTAATCAACAATTCAGATGTGTTCAAAAACTCAAGTTTAAATGGTTCACCACCATTTGGAATCACCCTGAAACTCAACATTTGACCTAAGTCAGTACCACAAGTTAATATAATACTTGAATAATTTTCGTCATCATATCTCATTACAGAAATATCAATTGCAGAGACGTATTTACTCTGGGACAACAATACATCTCTTATACTTTTGTTGAAAATAACAACGTCGTGTAATAAATCAATCACCAACATATAACCATCATGATAAGCAATCACGAGAAATCGTGTACAACTTAAATGCAAAGAGGTGACTACGCCATGTCTTGAATGGATGGCAAAGTGTGGCATAAAGCCATATTTGATATGTGGTGGAGCCCTATCTCTAACATCAACTAGAACCGAATCCGTATCTGCAAGAGAAAATCTTCTAAATTTTGTCACTAATTCTTGATTAAAAGTTAAACTTTGTTCATTATAGAATTGATTAGCTTCAAATTTGTAGAACACAACATCACCATTTTCAGTTGCGACTGACATTTCTAAATTTTCAGCCTCAAATGATATGTGTTTCACTGCCTTCCCTATACCAATATTTAAAACACGAGAAGTGTCAACTTCAAATACTTTATTTCCATTATGTTGGTCATTTTTAGTGTTCCAAACACGAACCATACCATTTGAGTGACCTGTAATTAATAAAGTATGACTGTCTGTCTTGGAACATCCAGAATGGTTGTTACCCACGTCAGTAGTTAAATAACCGCCTTCTAATATCCCTAGTTCTTGTTGACTAACATTATTTAAATGTTGCCATACCTCTTCATTAACATCAACGGCTTGAACTTTTGTTGTCTGTGGCCATATCCAGTTTACACCTTGTGGGAATAAAGCACCGTTATGGATGAAATGTCTCATTGGATATGATAAAGTTTCAATTTCACCATTATGTAAAAGCACCACTATCATCTGTGGATTATGATTACCATTAAAAAATGGTGTTTCAGTGGCAATAGAAACAAAATCTCTAATTGCAGATTTGTTCTGAATGGGTAATAACTTCTGTTGTGTGGCTTTTAAAAAATAAGCACTCACACTATCATAGGAGTTAAATGAATAAAATGGGGTTCTACCAAAATCAATCATAACCAACCCTTGAGCACTGGAATCGATGTCAGATGGACCGTTTGCAATTAATAGAGTAGTATATTCGGAGTTACTCTGGCATATCCAAGAAGCTTTTAAAATATGGGGTAATTCTGGTTGTGACAGTTTTTTCAATCCATATACTGGAATATTAATATCTTCATCAAATAGAGTTCTTGCCTGTATTAGTTTCCCAGTATTAACATCCCAAAATACTAATGAATTATCATCATGGACTGTAAGTATAAACAAAGAATTGGGATGAAATAGTGATTGGATCACTTTAGGATTTCTTCTCTTTGTTACATCGAATGAATAATCACCACCTGGAGCATATGGTGGAAGTTCATAAACGAAACTTTGTTTAATTGCTTTCTCCACTAAAGAATACAGTATTGTGACATATTTGTAAGAAATTAAAATTGTGCCTAAATCTCTTGGGTTCCATTGAATTGAGATCACTTCTGAAGTCTTTGCTCCTTTGAAAAAATTCAATTTCTGTAAATCGTTAATCATATAATTTGACACTCTATCTTCTACTACATCATACACTAAAATTGTACCATCTGCCAAGCCCAGTAAAACCCACGGAAGAATTGGATCTGTTTCTAGGCAAGTAATTTGGAATGGTTGTGTTCTCATTTTGTAAAATTCTCTAGATTCCAATGATATAGTAATAATTCTGTTTAGTTGATCTACTAATAATATATATTTACCCATAACAAAAGTCATTTGCCGTATGATTGTCTTTTGTTCCAATGTGAAAACAAAATCGATTTGCCTTTGACCATAGACATGTAATTCACCATCATCTGTAGCCACTGCCAATAGACCTTGAATCCCATCATATGCAACTTTTATAGGTTTACCAGACAAACCAAATCCTTTATTTATGCTAAGTTTGAATAAATCGCGAGGTATATCATCTTTAGCAGCTTGTGTTATAGTCTTTGTAACAGTTCTAACGCCCTTTTCAGGTAATCTTGCTGTTTTAAAAACCCTTGTTATAGGGTTAAACGGCCTTTTGTGGAACATATGTTATAACTTCAATAATACTAATGTAAATTCAACAGTAAATAGTTAATGTCTCAACCTAGATTATTAATTCAGATATTTTTTTTAAATGATAATATAACTCCCTTTGTTTGAATATATATGTTGAAATAAATAGGGCCAATTTAAACTCTTCTCACTAAGTTGATTAAGTTTCTAACCAATTATATAAAACTTTAAAATAGCCCACCTTATCCAAAGATAAATCTAATAAATTAAATGTTTTTCCGAAAGGATCCCAACCTCAACAAACATATGATTTAAATGTCTGCATCAATATACTCATTGAGATCTCAAATCTGTGGAATTGTGGGAAAAGCGTCAGGGGTTCCCATAGAAAGTTGACCAAAACAGTAAATATTTTTCAATCTTCCGTTTTTTTCATTTTTGTATTGCCTGTGCCATGTTTTTCCGGCGACTCCGAAATTTGAAATTTGGTTAGCTAATCGCCCCGAACAGTACTAAATTGAAAATTTCCTTTATGCTTTGACGTGAGATAGTTAAAGGGAGGAAAATTGCCAGATTGAGTGCTTGCATGGGGGTTTAAACATGGTAGACGTCAATAGCTGGTCACCAAAGAAAACTATAGTTTAATTAATATTACAACATGTAGTTATGCAGTTACATCGATGATGAGATATCTAAGTGTATATATGCAGATATATAATGTTAATGGATGGTAAAACAATCATACATTAAGAGTGTTCACCATCTTGCTCTTCTGCGTCTGTTCTTTGGACCTGGTTTCTTTCTAACTGTCCCGTCCTTATTTAATATTACTGGTCTACTAACTCGTGGCTTTGGACTAGGCTTCGGTTTTTGTTTCTTCTTAGAGCCTGCCTTTCTTTTCATTTTAGGACCTGGCTTCTTTCTAATACTACCATCTTTGTTATAAATTAACACTGGACTAGCAAGCGTTCCATGTGGTATCTCTTCCACAGGTGGCTGAACCCTTTTGTTTGGCTTACTACGAAAACTTCTCTCTTTGCTTTGTATTGGTGTTGGATCAAGTACCTCATATGAAGTTTCTTCTACACGTTTTTGGACTTTTCTACCTGGTTTCTTACGGATACTACCATCTTTGTTATATACTCTTGGATTGGATGGAACCTTAGCTAAAACTTTCTTTGTTCTCCTTTTCAACTTTGGGCCTGGTTTCTTTCTAATACTGCCATCTTTGTTATAAATAACAGGTGGAGTCGATGATGTCACATTTACTGTAGAATTCTTTTCTTGCCTCTTTCCGAGTTGTGGACCGGATGTATATCTTGCTTTAGAAACCTTGTAAGTTCTCGTTCTTCTACCAACTCTATTCATTCTATCGCTTGAGTTATCTGTTTCAACGTATATAGGCTCAAAAATATTGTTAACAGCTTTTAATTCGGGAATAGTTAAATCTTCAACATCACTCAATTCTTCCTCCCTCATCAACATTTTACCATGCCATGACCTTTCAACAATGTGGGTTACATCATCGTCATCAATAATGAAATCTTGATTTAACAATTTATGAATGTCGACCTCACTAACACTTTCGATTATTTTGTTGTAAACAGCTTCGAGTTTATCGATGGATGATGATACAATTCTCGAAATAACATTAAGGCTCTTCAAATATAGGAAAAAATTATTTACAGTTATTTCAAACTCAGATGTATCCTTGAATTTAAACTCTGTAAGTTTGTCCACAAATGAATAATCAAAATCATTATCTCTTAAATACCTCGATACCACATCGAATGCACTTGCTTTTAAAAATTTCTCTAAAAAAATTTGTTTAATAATAGAGTAAGTAGTGCTGCTTAATAACTTTCGTATTCTTTTGTTTGTGTCCCTTAATTCATTTTCCTTTTCATACCTGTTGCATACCATAGTTGTTAATTTCTCAATCTTGGTTAAATCTTTCAAAATAACATCAATAAAAGATATTTTATTACGAATATCATTTTCTTCCAACAAGTTATAACAATATTGGAATATGTTATCACTAATATTAAGCAATGGTTCACCTCTATTATATTCTTTTTTCAAAGACCAATATTTACAAATTGTAAAACTTAACTCTTGGGCTTTCTTTTCATCTGTTAATACATCAAGTTCTATAATGGATTGCAATATATAATCTGCAAATATATGAGGTGGTATAACAATTTCATTCTGTAGGTTTCCTCTATGTGTTTCATTACCCCTTTCAATCTCATCTCTTAACTGTTGAATCTCAGCATCAAATGAATTATATGTTCTAGCAATCGGATGAGAATGTTTATCACAAAAGCTTTCCAATTCATTATCATTCCCCAGTGCCATTTCTGCTAAAGAACCTGTCCTTAATGGAGTCATTGTCAATCCCAATCGTCTAGCGCAACTTACGTGATATGCAGTAAAACAATTTTTATTTGAACATTGAATGCAAGCACCAGTTTTCTGTTTACAAATAAAACAGTTTAATTTCCATCTTAGGTTAGGTATCCTTTCTACACCCTCGATTGGCTCCAAATAATGCCAATTACCAAAATTTAACTCTCTAATCCACACTGCACAAGTAACATGTATCCAGTTCCCTGATGTGGTTTGTTTCATAGGACCATCTGTTTCAGGACATACTATACATCTTGGTCTTTGTGAGAGCATACTGTTTTGTAAACACACTCTACATAACCATGGACCAGGTGGGATAAATATAATACCATAACAATCTTGATGTACTGCAATATTACAACAATCACAGAATACAATTGTGTTATTTGCTGTTTCCTGTCCATTGCAGATGGAACATACTTGATCAGTGAATGCTGGTGGAGGAGGAGGTTTCGGTATATGTGATTGAAATAGAGTATATTCTAATTCTAATATTGTGAAAAATAGTTCAAATTGTAGATCATCTAACCTTAAATCACTGTTCTGTTCTTTCAGATATTGTAAAAATAATTCATCCTGTTCATCCATATCATAGTAATTATGCAAATGTTTTAGGTTGGGTGTAATATTACTTAATTTATTCTTCATTTCTTTGAGACGGTAACTTTGATTGTTGTTAATTGTTCCGCGATCATAATTGGCAATTGGGTCTAATTCTGTATCTAACTTTGTTAAATATGTAAGTTCCTGGAAGGGACTGGAAGATTGTGCTGGTTTACTTTGTTGATTTACCACTTCTTGTGTATTGCTCTTTTCACCATCTATACTGTTATTCAAATTCGATATATTAGTCTTACAAGTATGACAACCTGATTCCATAGATTCAATCACCAATGGTTCCACAGTAATCTTCCCATTACACAATAATTGCTTTACATGAATGCCCTGGTTGTATAGAAGACTTTGTGTATCTGCATTAATATAAATATCATCCACATTATTGTTATGCCCATTTATGAATAAGGGTAATCGATCTTCTTTAGTTAGCGTAGGATAAAAGTCTTGATAGTTCCCTTCTTCTCTCAACTTAGGACCATCATCAGTATTTAATTCTCGTCCTACCATAGGTCAATTGTTATAACTGTTTTGTTTGTTCTATTCACAAATATATCGTTGTTGATATACTCTTGTTACAGACCATTTACTTATGTTACCTGTACGTATTTCTATTATAAGATGAGATAGAGCCATTGTTTACATTTTTGCGATTTTTCAATTTTGCAGTTTATTTATTTCTTTAATTTTCACTATTTAAGAAATTTTATTCTTGAAATATTTGTTACAGTTTATATAATAATTAATTATAAATAAATACCTATAAACTACCTTAATCTAATTATATTATTTTTATCAGGGACTGAAATGGGTAAAGTAAAGTAAATATCGCAAAATAATTTGCTGTAATTACTATAATATTTAGCGAATCAATGTTTCTTTAATCAAACATTGCTTTTAATTTTAATTTTTGTATTAAGGAAAACCTTATGATTGTGATGGAACTACATCTAAATATGCAGGTGGTGGACTTGGAATTCTTTCCATTGTCGTAGCTAAATTAGTGGCTCCATTACTAATGCGTCTATAAGTAGAAGATATCACCTCATTATTTAACAAACCATCTAGATTACTAAATTCTGTATTCAAATGAAATGGTATCTTTTGTGTAATATTGCTATAAGTGTAATTATTGTTGTTGCTATTGCTGTTAACACTAATGTTACTGTTGAGGAATAATGGGTTTGATAAAGATTCTTCAAATGTTGGTGGTGGAGGTAACGAAGCATCAATCTTATCTTGTCTTGGTTGATAATAAGTATCCCCATCAATATCATAAGCTGGCAATTCTAAATTATCTGTAGTACACTTATCAGACATTAAATAAACTGGTGTGTTAACAACGACTTCATATTGTCTTAATAATTTGTTTTCATCATATTTTTCAAATCTCATTATAATTTCTAATTTATGTTTACATTTCAATGTACTGAAATGAGTACTATCAATATACAATCCTCTCTTTGCTTTGTACAAATTAGTACTAATCATAGCAATGTTTTTCTTACTGAAAATATTGATTTGAGTCTTTTCAATATTTGATTTTGGCTGAGGTTGTGGTTTATTACCAGATTTCATTGATGAAGAGGATAAAACTCTTTTATTATTTGAAGTTGTATTCTTATTGTCATGATTATTAGTATTATTATTATTGCCACCAAAGAAAAAGTTTACAAAGGAATTTTTATGATGACTCCTTTCCCTAATGGGCTCCACGTTTGGAATAGAACCATTTGGAGTTGATGGATAAAATGAATCTAAATTATCATATTTACCAGTTAAAATATAGCCATCGACCCCATAAGGATTTTCAATTTTAGTCTTTTTCTTTAGTTGATTATTAGAATTAAACTTGTGATTTGATAATAAATCGTTCTTTTCACCTGGGAATTGTAACTTTGTTTTAATTTCAATAGGTTCAATGAAATTATCAACACCATTTGGTGTATTATTACCATTAGTCTTATAATATGATAATAAATTGTTATTAATACAATTCGAAACAATTTCTTCTTTTAAAGCTCTTGGACCTACTTGTTGTGATCTTAATTCATAAAGCAACAATAATCTTTCCTTCTTTTTCTTTGAATTGAAAACATGATAAAATGGATTTGATGGATCTTTTAAGATATGATCAGTTTCTTTAAAGGATAATTTCTTATCCTTGGGATTTGAATAACCGATGCGTTCAGAAATACCTACTGCAAGCTTAACCAATGAAATATGTTTGATTAAGGGAGATAATTTAATTGTAATTGGAACAGTGGAATCGATTGGGATATATTTATGCGGTAGTGAAATTTCATATGCTAAAGAATTATCCCAAACTTTATTGATATAAACTGGTTTATTTGCAGTTGAAACAGAAATTAATGGTGGTGTTCTAATGACATTTACTTTATTTTGTAAGTATAATTCATTGACCACATATGATACGTTTGTTTGTGGCATTGACATCTTTGTAAAATTTAAATCTGTAATATCAACGCTTTCTCTAGTTGAGCTTGAATTTCTTGAATAGGAACGATTAAAATCTGACACAGATGAATCTGCACTACCTGTTGGGGAGAAGTATGAACTATTTGCTGTTGATGAAGAATTACTATTATTAATAGTACCACTACTATGGAAATGACTTTTAACTTTCTTGAAGATAGAGGCATTACTTACTTGTGGAGTCGCCACTGAGTAAGTTACATCTGGTATTGTATTATTATTAGTAGAAGTTGGAGTAGTTATTGTAGTAAGAGTTGGTTTGATATCAATATCAGTTGTTTGAGTTTGATTTTCATTTTTATCAGTATTTATGATTTTCATATATTTCTTCAAAGTAGCTAATCTAATAAAATAATCTAAATCACCAGATGGATAAGTAATTGATTCTGGTATGTGGTTATTGAATATAACAGGAACAATAAATACATAATCACCTGGACATAAAATACTATTATCTGTATTATTATTTTTAAATTTTTGAAATAATGAATCCTTCCATAAAGTATCTGAACCATTATCATTATTACTCCATGAGATTCTTTTTTTAACACCTGTGTTTTTAAATAATTTCCATTGAATAGTATTTTTAAAATTTTCAATTGCATCACATTCCAAAGATTTTAATTCATGTGGGAGGAATAAATTAAAATTATATTTATTTAAATTCCAATCTAATTCTCCCACTTTAAAGAATTGCTCATCCCCATGTAGATATTTAATATTTGCACGAGATGCTAATTCTAATTGAATTGATTCTAATGTTGTATTTTCTTTTATGGATACAATTATAGCAAATTTAAAATAACATAAATTATTATCATTGAAAGTAATTCCATGTGGTAATCCATGATTATTTGTACCATGTGGTAATCTAGAAGTACCCATATCTTGTCTTGAAAATGAAAATGAAGATCTTTGTCTTGAACCCGATCTTGATCTCCCTGTGATAATTGAAGAGTTGAATGAAATTAAATCACTTTCCATATCAGAGACAGACATTGATGAAAGATCATTTTCCCATGATTGCATATCTGTATTTAAAGTATCATTATCCCCGACAATTTCATCACCATCATCCATCATATCGAATTGTTCTTGGGCGGTGGTGTGATTATTTGAAGTATTTAATCTTGCTAAATATTCATCTTCATTACTTGAAATAGTTGGGATTAAGACATCTTTAGCAGTTGAGGCAATTCTAATAGTACAATCATCATTTTCACTTTCACCACCATATACGATATTTGATGGAAGGAAACCAGCATTATGTAAATAATGATCAATAATATCTAAATTACTATCAAAGGATAATTCAGTGGGACGAATATCAATTGAATTTAATAAAGTTACTCTTGGAATAATATTTAATCCAAATGGATCCATTATTGATGAGGATTGTGATCCTGCAGATGATACAGAGGAGACTGTGGGTCTTCTTGACATTGAAACATTATTAGTGGATGTGGTTGATGTGGTGGTATTGTTTGTTGTTGATGGAAACAAATGTGCTCTAGAGAGTGAAGTCCGTCTACTATTAGAGGGGGACACATTCTGTATAGATTGTGTAGTAGTGGATGGAGTGGATAAATTTATAACATTAGGTGGAATACTATTCGTACTATTTCTTCTCTGGTGTTGTTGTATGAGTGGGTTTGTGTTGTTATTGGCTGTACTATTCGTATTACTGTTATTTTCTATTGTTTTAAAAGGGTTGTTATTTTTGAAAATTGGATGAGTTTGTATTTGATCCGTTGTATTGGGGTTATTAATAGAAGAGGACCTAGATCTATTAACAATATTCGCATAAGTGTAATTATTATCGAATGGATTAGTAGAACGAATTGAACCCGAGGTATTAGTTGTATTAAATCTTATCGAATTTGACGATAAAGTAGAATTTGAATTATTTGAATTTAAATTATTTGAAAGTATAGAATTATCTGGGGTTATTGTACTATTGGTATATTCTATTTCTGTTTCTTCTATTATATCTGAATCATTAATTTTCAAACGGGGTACTCGTTGTAATATAGATCTCATTGAAGAAGTATTAGGACCCGATGTAGTGGATTGAGATCTTGGAATGGTATAATTACTACCACTATTCGTATTATTATTATTTGTTGTATTATTTGAAGAAACCAATGTATATGACATGATTGATTGGCTTATTAGTTGTAAGGTGTGGTTAAAAGGAATCAATCACTAGAAGTTAAGAAAATAAACTAAAGGAAATGAGTATAAACGACCAAATGAATGTTATATATACTCCTCACAGGGGAATGTATCGTAATAGAATAGACAACTAGAGAGTAAATCGCAAAATGGACGAGGTTTAAGGGAATAGTCAAACTGAGTTAAAGTGAGTAAAGTGTATTTGGGAAACAACGAATAAATAAGATTTGAGGAAAATGGGAAGTGATAGATGGTCTCGTTACTTTTCCCAATAAGCAAATAAAGTAAGGACTTACAGTGGAAGGGAAGGAGGAAAACAGCGAGAAGTGTCAAATCTGTGTGAAATTAACAGAATCCCCATAGTAATATAGCCATAGTAAAAATGTAGCCTTATTAATTTTTAAAGGAGAGTCTATAGTGATAATAACAGTAAATAACGAAGAAAACCCGGATAACCTAAGTTGTAGGGGAGACTAGCGTATAAAACAATACACCCATTTACAAAACCCGCGGGAGGTATTCTCCAAAGACAATGCGCTCCTATTGTTAGGGTGCCAAGACCCTATTGCAAGAGACAATACCCAGGGGCAGGCCCGTGTATTATTCTAACAAGCACACCACAAACAATACCCCACGGCCTCTCCAATAGCTAACACAATACCCCGCAGGAGTGCAGAGACAATACGTTTGGTGCGGGCGGCCGGGCAACCGGCTCTGGCCCACTGCGAAACAAAGAGAAAAATAACAATACGGCGCACTCCTCCCTTATTCCCTGTTTAGGCATCCCCCGGAGATAAGCATCAATAAATGACAGTTATATAACCATTTAATTAGAGATCTCACTTTATTCAAAGATAAATTGAGCCATTTACTTTCAAATTACTTTCAAATTACTTTCAATTGATATTATATTGCCACAAGACACGTCATACAAATCATACAGATCTAATTGTAACTCATACTCCATTCTTGAATCATAGTGACTTAATACAGAATATTATTAATGTAATAACCTTCCAGATCCCAAATCGAGCTAGATCCACCAGCTGGTCCCTGAGTATCTCTCTCGCTTCCTATCTCTCATAACCTATTACACTCCACCCCCCCCTGTAATTTCTGTGTAGTTATGGTAGTCCTCCGTTACAAGATTCGGAGTTTGACTCATAGACCGACTTGGGAACAAGAGGTTTCTCAAAAAGATTTATTTACCTTTGCATTTGAGTGATAATGTGACTGTTTCATTCATTTTACAGTTTCCTATATTTTTAAGGGGTATGCATACATATCATGGGTCTGTATATGACAATAAATAATTCTATTAAACCCAAATGTATATTATATTATAATCATTTCTGGAGGAACTTTTTTGTACATTTAAGTGTCCAGGCAATAGACTGGACAAAATATAAATTTTAGTCTAGAAACCTTTTCCCAAATACATAATTTTTTTATTTTAGGTATCCCAAGAAATACACATGTGACTAGAATACGGTTGTAACACTACTAATATAACTTAACACTATATAATCCTTCTCATCTTCCCTTATACAAGAAAATTTCGTTAAAGATGTTTGTAACAGTATAGTTAGTTATTTTAATTAACATATTATCGCCTGTACCTTCATAAGAGGAAAAAACAGTTTTTAAACTATAATATCCGTTTAATATCGGTTGTTGTAGCAATATATTTGAGAAAAAGTTTTTTTTTTCTAAGACTTATTCTCAACAGCCTATCCCTAAATAACAGTGTATTAAAGTGTATCGATAAAATATTGAAACTGATATTATTTGTTAGAGCAACTGTAGTGATAAACTAATGTAGTATTATTTCGTTAGTTTCTTTGAAACAAACTTTTTTATATAATCACAGTACAATTTTAAAATACGTTTTGTACCTTACCTATCGATTTTAACCATCAATACCACTGCTCTCTGCTTTTAACATTGTTGTATTCTATATTATAGATGACATTTATATTCAATTTTTACCGTTACCCTGATTTTAAGGCTTTTGTGGAAACAATTTCAAAATTCCATGTTTGATTCGAAAAGTATTACCAGTTCAAAAAATATAACAATATAAAAGCCTACAAAATACAATCCCAAAGATCCATAAAGTCATCCTCACTAATCTCATCATGGGTTCATCTTTAAAATCTTTTATTAAGGATATAAGAAATGCCAAGACTTTAGCAGATCAAAGAACAATCATCACCAAGCAATCTGCAAAGATTAGAACTAAATTAAGAGATGATCATTTACCATTCAGTAAAAGACGTGTTAATATCCAAAAATTGTTATATTTATATATCTTAGGTGAACCAACTCATTTTGCACAAGTCGAATGTATTAATTTAATTGCATCTGATCAATTTGTCGATAAAAGATTAGGTTATTTAGCCACGATGTTATTATTAGATGAAAAACAAGATCTTTTAACTTTATTAACTAATCTATTAAATAACGATCTACATCATCCAAATAAGTACATTGTATCATTGGCTTTATCCACTTTGGGTTCATTAAGTTCTTACGAATTGGCAAGAGATTTATACCCTGACGTTATTCATTTAATCGAAACATCTTCTGATCCATTCATCTTAACTAAATCATTCCAATGTTTAGCCAAATTGATTATTAAAGATTCTGAATTGACCATTTTAGAAATCTTTCCAATTGAATTGATTAAAGAAAAATTCTTAGATTCGCCAAATGTTTCACTTTTAACTCATGGGGTTTGGTTAGGTATTTGCAAAGTTTTACAATCCATTGTTATTTTATTACTTGATACCTCAATTCAAGAGACACCTGAATTCATCTTAGCCATTAGAGAGAATTTATTAATAATCTTACCAAATTTATTAGATCAATTATCTTCATTAAATGTTAAGAATTATGAATCTAATTATGATGTTCAAGGTATAAGAGATCCATTTTTACAATGTGAAATTATAATCACTTTGAAATGGATCTTTAAATTAGCTAAAAAAGTTGAATTATTTAGTCCTATTAAGACCAAATATGACGAAAAATTTATTGATATCTTCACCCAATTAACAAATAATTCCTCATTAAGTTTAAATAAAAACCCGACTAATGCAATCTTATATGAAGTGACTAGAACAATTTTCGAATTAGAAATGAATCAATCTTTAAGATTATTAGGTATCAACATTTTAGCTAATTTCTTGAAACCAACTAATAGCGCTAGTGGCTCTACTGAAAAGGGTAAAAAGAGTAAGACCAACAGTAATAATAACAATAACATCAAATATGTTGCATTAAACACTTTAATTCGTGTTGTACAGCAAGAACCTAATGCTATTGCCAAACATAAGAAATTTATTTCTCATTGTTTATATGATCCAGATATTTCTATCAAATTTAGATCATTAGAATTAACTTTTGCCATTTTAAATAAAGATAATTTAATTGAATTAGTTAACGAGTTAATTAAATTCTTACATGACGTCTCATTAAACAATGTTAATTCAGGTTATGTGTATATTGACATGGATGAATCTAAAGAATTAATTAATTATACCATTGACAATTTAGTGAAAAGATTTGATTTATACGATTCTAATCAAGAAAAAGTTAAATTACAAAATTTATTTGAAATCTTAAAATTAACTGGTAATATGATATCAGTTGATAAATTAAATGAATTTTTAATCACGATAAATAATGTTGAAGATTGGAAAATTAAGATTAATTGTTTGGTTGAAAATATTGTCTCTCATATGCAAAAGGGTAAGATACCAACAAGCAATATTTGTTGGAATTTAATTATGATTTGGTCCATTGGTGAATATGGTGACTCAATTACAAACCAATCTAATGGTAAGATATCAGAAACTCAATTGGTTAATTATTTAATTCAATTGAATACGTTATACTCTAATACATCGAAATCTTCCATCAAAAATAATCCGTCTGCTACTAATAATACTTATAATGATCATATTACCATGATTCAATATATCTTAACAAGTAGTTTGAAATTATCATCCAAAATTAATGATGGCGGTAATATTGAATCACTAAGACAAATAATATTGAATCATCAAAAGGATCCAAACTTAATGTTGCAATTAAAGAGTAACCAATATGAAATGATTTTTAATCAACCTGCGAATCTCAAAAAATTAATGCTTGAATGTATGCCTAATTTTGTTAGACAAATTGAAACTAATGGTGATGAAACTTTTACTCACACAATTTCAACCAAAGCTGAAGCCCCAAGTATAGACAAGAATAGTAACTTATTAGACTTATTGAGCGATATTTCTGATAAACCATCAAACAGTACTGCTTCCAGTGTCAAGAAAGAAGTTTCTGCTTTAACCCTTCCAAATGATGCGGTTTCAATTTTCAATAACGATTTATTAGAAATTTATTCTCATGTTGTTGATGTACAACCTGGTAATGCCCATTATGAATTATTTTTTAAACCATTATCTACACCATTTAACGAATTACATTCATTATGTGCTGTTCCAAAACAACAAAAATTAACATTGGGTCAAATTCAACCAACTCATAATAATATCGATGTCAATCAAATTACTAAACAATCATTGAAGATTGCCGGTACGGGGAAATTAAAGTTAAGAGTGAAATTAAATATCGTCACTGGTAATAATGAGACCCAACAAGTACAATTTGATCATAAATTTAATGAAACTATATGATTGGAAAATATGTTTATATGATAACAACTAAACTTATAAACTATATAAGCACAGATAAAATGTAAATATATATTTTAAATACATAGAATCATAAAGTAATAAAAGAAGAAGAAATATATATTTTGTATCGATATCTTACTAATGACGGTGATGTCTTGAAGCACCAGTGGCTTTAGCAGCAGTATTCTTAACAGCTTGTCTAATATCACCAGCATTATTTTCGTTAGATGAAGTGGAGGAAGAACCTTCTTCTTTGTTGGCAATGGAAATTAATTTATTGACTAATTGATCGTAACTTGGTTCAATTAACTTGTTGTAGACCCATTGACAGCCACCAGTAGATGGAATACTGATGTATAATAAAAAGACAACCTTTAAAACCCAGTAAAATGGAACTAAATATAAGATAGTACTGGACCAGAATTCGATAATGTTTAAAAACCCAAAGATAATCCAATAGGATAACCAGAATTGGTCATCAGAATGATCACCTTTGGTCTTTAAAGCCTTAATGGAATTGATAGTTGGGATAATGAAACCAATGAAGTTGGATAAAATTTCACCCATACCACCAACATTTAAGAAGGTTAACAATAAATATAAGACCACAGAGGAAGAAGTCCAATAAGTTCTTGGTACCTTTGTCTTAGACTCTAGGTTTTGGAAAAGCTTAAACTGACCTAGGTTCTGAAATAAAAGAATAAGTTATGATCTATCCAATGGCTTAGCATTGTTGTAGAAAAGGAGAGCTAGTTAGTATATCAATTGAGATTCAAAATAAAAAGGAATATAAAAATCAAACATACTTGATCCAATTGTTGGATGTGAGATTGAGCCATGCTGGTAAAACTAGACATATTTGATATTGTTGGGGCTATGGTCGTTTGTTTCAATTGATTGTTTCTTAAAAAGTTACAATTCTTAAATTAAGGATTACATTTATTTTTCAAAGAAAATATTTCATGAAATTGCAATAATCGCTGGTTATATAGTGAAATTATAAAGAAACAACTTTATATTAATTATATGAGATGTGTATGTCTAGTTGAGGTTAAATTATTAATGAATTGTGATGTGATTGTGTTACAATTAATAGTATAACCAACCAAGAGCAAGAACAATGATAGCAATGAATAACATGGCGGATGGAGAAATTTTGGAATTCAATTCTTGTTGTTCGGATGATAGTGGTGGTTCTAGAGAGGCAGCTGGAACTGGAGTGGTCTTACGAGGTTTTGGCTCTTCTTCTGGTTTCTTTTTGTAGCTTTCCTTCTTTTCTTCGGTAGGTTCAACGGTAGATTCAACTGGTCTCTCAGGTATTTGTTGTGGTTCAGATTGCTTTTCTTGAACTGGAGTAGTTTCCTTTTGTACTGGTTCCTCTTTTGTATATTCTTGAGGTTGAGTAACTTGTAATGGAGTTGGATTGTAGACAACCTTAATCTTCTTTTGAATAGATTGTGCTTTGAATTCAGCTTCTAAATCATTCCAAATATCAGAAACAGTACGGCCTGATTCAATGTCATAAGGGGCAGGTAACACAATAACCAAGAATTTATCCTTACATTTATAATCCACTGGTTCTTCAGTTAATCCTAAGAATATGATAGATACTTTAACAGTTTCACCAGGTTGAATAATTGCAGCATTTGGTCTGACACAATAAAGTTTTGGAGCAGTGGTTTTGATTTTGAATGCCTTGACATCTTCAGTTTCATTGCGAAGGACAATATAGTTTGTAGATGTTTCAGTTAATGGACCTGTGTATAATAGGATATAAATATAATTACATTGTTAGTATAAATTCGTTGGCAGTTGAGGGATGACTTTAAAGAAACAAAATTCTTAGAGGGGACATACTATGATATTCCAAAACGTTTTGTTCGATGATCACGGACATAATGTATTAATATTTTCTGGTTAGTGGTTAATTTGGAATAATTCACGTATCGATAAGGTGTTGATCAGATCAATATCGCTTTTCTTTCTCTTAGTTTCAAACTTAACTTCAAATGGAGTTACAATCACTGATAACTTTATTTTTTGTTTATTTGCAATTTTGTCAATTTTCTATTTTCATTTCTCAATTTCAATTTTGTTAAACGTTTGATACTTAATTACGTATTTTAAAGGTATTGATTGCATCCCATTGATAAAGGTATCGACATCGAACAAAAAGAACAAACAACCTTAGACTCGATACAAGGAAGCTTTGAAGTATATTTCTAGGTCTAAAAAAAATTGATCAAGAACATCAAACAGTATACAATCAATTCTGTATTGACGTGAATTTTATTATACCAACCCTCGAGTCAATATAACATAACAACGCGAAACAAGAAAACATATCATTTATGCCTGCTACAATTAAGTCAGGTATCATAACTTTACTACACACATGTTGTGGAGCAGGTATCTTAGCTATGCCATTTGCTTTCAAACCGTTCGGTTTGATATTTGGTGTATTTATCATTACATTCTGTGGTCTTTGCGCGTTATTAGGGCTTTTATTACAAGCAAGAGTCACTAAATACATCCCACAAGGTTCAAATGCATCATTCTTTGTGTTAGCTAAGGAGATTAACCCAAACTTAAGTGTTGTATTTGACATTGCTATTGCTGTGAAATGTTTTGGTGTGGGTGTTTCTTATATGATTGTGGTGGGTGACTTAATGCCACAAATATCACATGTGTTCACAGAAAACACCTGGTTGTTGAACAGAAATGTTCATATCACTTTGATTATGGCATTTATTGTAGCTCCGTTATGCTTTATGAAAAAATTAAACTCTTTAAGATATGCTTCCATGGTTGCTATTTTATCTGTGGTGTATCTTTGTGTCTTAGTTATTGTCCATTTTATTGCTCCATCACAAGAAATCACTGAATTGAAAGGTGAAATCTCCTACTGTTTCCCTAAAGATGAACCATCTCCATTAACAACTTTACCAATCTTCATCTTTGCATACACATGTCATCATAACATGTTCTCTGTGATTAATGAACAAACTAATTCTGCTTTCCATAATACCAAGTTTATTGCAATTTATTCGATTGCCTTAGCATATATCCTATATATCATTATTGGATGCTCAGGTTATTTAACTTTTGGTGATAATATTACTGGTAATATTATTATGCTATATCCTAAGAGTGTATCCAGTACTATTGGGAGAATTGCAATTGTATTCTTAGTTATGTTAGCTTTCCCACTTCAATGTCATCCAGCAAGAGCCTCTTTACATCATATTATTCATTTCATTGGAAAGAAAATTGGAAATGAGACTAACCAGGTTGAAACTCATAACATTGCAAATATTGTTAATGCAAGTGCAGGTGATTCAAATATTACTCTTACCACTCAAACATCAGCTACAGAGGATGACACATTATTAGCAGAAGAATTAGTTGAAGAAAATTCTTCAAAGCAACCTGAAGTTATACCTTTGAAAGGTAAAAGATTTGTCATAATAACTGCAATAATCCTTATTGGTTCGTATCTCTTAGCAATATCGGTGCACTCTTTAGCATTCATGTTATCTATTGTAGGTGCAACCGGTTCCACATCAATTTCATTTATTTTACCTGGTATTTTTGGTTATAAGTTAATTGGATCAGAATACATTGATTCCGATGAGTCTGGTGAAGTTATACCTACTAAAACAAAATTGTTCAAAATGCTGGGACTATGTTTGTCTATTTGGGGGTTAATAGTCATGGTAACCTCTTTGGTTGCAACATTGATTGTAGGTCCATCTCACTAATCATCCCTTCTAAAAATAACAAAAAACATCATTATTAGTATTATCTATTTTTTATTTATTTATGTAGTTACTTATTTGCAATTATCTAATCAAAAATTATCAATCTTTTGAAACTAAAAGCGAATCACTTTAAGTTCAATAAAATGGAGTCCAACCGCAGAATATTACTGCCAAATTTGCTTCATCTGTTGCTTGTTGAACCAATTCTTGGACAGTAGCTTCAACACTTAATCCATAAGCAGTTAACTTTTCCTCCACTGTTTTTAAGGCTCTCTGCGCTTCTTTATTTTCAGAATCTTCATTAACACTTACATTAAAAACATTAGTTTTTTTTGAAGCTAAAGAGAGTGTCCTACGATTGGGGGTTACTGCTGGACTTGGTGTTAAGCCTTCGTCAGTGTCATCAAACTCTAAAAGATGTTTATGTTTTTTAACTGGTGTTAAGCCTTCGTCAGTGTCATCAAACTCTAAAAGATGTTTATGTTTTCTAACTGGAGACATAACCCATGAATACAATGGATCCCATTTTAGAATGTTTAAAACACACATCAATTTCTCCCTGTTAGTCCTTAATGCTGAGTAAACCTTTTCACAGTTTTCTCTAAACAAACCATCTACACCTGTAATTCCAAAGCCATCTACCATATCTCTAGTGAGTCTAAATGGAACTAATTCAGGAATTGACAGAAGGCGACCTTGGTCAAAGGCGATACCTAAATCGATATGGATAACTTCACCAGTTGAGGAGTCAACTAGAAGGTTATTTAAATGTCTATCACCCAAGCCTAGCATATGACCCACAATAGAAGATGTTGCTACAGACTTGATATATTTTTTTTTAGATTTATACCAGGCATCAGGATCTAGGAATGATTTGAAGAAAAACTTATGAAATTGGGGTTTAATTTGTTTAGTGATTGATCGGTAAACTTTCAATTTTTCATCTCCAGATTTGTTTTGAACCGATTTCATTAGGTGTCTAGCTTGTCTAAATTCAACCGGATCATTTATATGAAGGTCAATCAAAATCTTGTGAAGAGGTATTGAATTTGCAACAAATTCGATTAACCCAGCATGAGGGCCCAAAGGAACTACTTCATATGTTCTAATATTTAATTGTTCATTTGCTAAAGTTTTATCTCGTCCCAAAATGTTGTTTACTTGGTGGAACACTTGTTCCATAATAGCATCCTGCCTCAAATCATCATTACTACCTTTAAGTAAAACCCTGTGTCTCGTCCCATCTGAAATTAAAAACGTCATAATTTTAGGTAATGAAATACCACTTGACGATATTTCTACCACATTTTCCACCTTCACAATATATGGTCGTTCAACTTTGAAATCCTTTAAACCAGCAAATTTGAAGGGTAATGTTGGCAATGGTAGTTTCCGATGAGGCAAATTCTTTAACCAAAATTCACCAATTTTTAATGAATCAAGGGTCAAATATTTAGTTTTATTGTCGTACTTTGCCATAGCTAATTCAACAGACTTGTGGGAGAATTCAATTGCATATCCAATATGTTTTTCGTAAAACACCCTATCGGTCCCTTTATTCACTTTAGACAGGACTTCTTTAGCTGTGAGAACTTTTTGATTCAGGTTGTTGTCATTTTTAACAGAACCACCATCATATAATAAAACACTGATCAATGCGTACACCGATTCATATGGAACTTCGGTTACTAACTCTATCATAACTTTGATCAACAAGTTTTGAAATGCACTTTTATCGTAATTTAATTTTGACGCAATTTGATTGATCCAGGGAAGAAACTTCCAAATAGGGATCAGAATCATCTTTTTACTCAACTTTCTATTCAATTTCTCATTTTTATCGTTTTCAAACCACAGTTCACATAATTTATCGATAACATCGCTATCAAATTCGTTAGTCAAAGTCAAAATCTTAATAAAAGCGAATATGGAGTGAAGCAAATATGTTTCTTTCTGGTTTTCCAAACTTTTTAACTTATCACTGTCTCGACTAATCTGTAAGTTCATTCTATTCATTCTCCTCCAGGCTTCTGTTCTATCTTGTTTAGAAAATTTGGTATTTTCATATATACTTTTTAGCTCGGTAGCTTCTTTAATATCAATTTGATTTCTCTGAGTTAAATGTTCGATTTCGTGTGTATGCATTATCTTATGGACTTGCGTACTAAGAAAATTGGCCACGACGTTAAGGTAGGTTGCATTTACACTTATATCTTGTGCTCTGTGAATATATTTCTCATATATTTGAGAATGTGACTCAAGTTTTAATTCAGATAACCAAGAAATAAGCTTGCCTCTCACATCATCTGTTGAGGTCAGGAGCATTGTCTCTTCATTTTCCAATATGGACAAATCAGTGACATCTTCAATCTGCTTCTCAAACGATGTCTGTAGCATATGCAGGGCTGCTCTCTTTTCCCCACAGTTCCATAGAGCATCTGATATTATGTAGTTTTTAGTATTTTCAGTGTATGGAGTCAACGAACTGTCAAGTGTAATTTCAGAACATTTCATTATCTTTTCTAAAACAAATGAGTTACGAAGAGCATATTGTGGGGAGTTGTTCACAATGGCTAACTTAATATTTTCGATTAGTACAGCAGAAAGAATTGCATTTAGTCTTGGATTATCCAAAACGGTTTTAATTCCAGGTCGTTGTAAAAGTACCTTGATAAAGTTGTACCTTCCATCAAGATTAACGACGTAGGAATCGAAATTGTCAAACACATTGATTGAGTTATTATTTCCATATTTTCCCCTAAAAATAGTTATTAAATTATTGTCTTTTTTAAGATTAGATGAGAGCTTTTCAAAAAATACCAGTTCTTTAACCAAAGATATCCATTCCTTTTCAGTTGGAAAACCAGAACGGTTATTAAAAGCCTTTTCAAGACAATCTAACAGTATCTCGTTAACATTCTCTGACTGACTTGATATTCTTTTAATTGCAGTGTATAACCCTGTAGATTTGCTCTTAATCTTCTCTGGAATTGGTAATTTCCACTCAGAAAGCTGAATATTCCATTCAAATGGATCACCTTTAGATTTAGAGGTATTGGAAAGGTATTTGCTAATACTATTGTAACCATTTTTGTTTGAAGCTTTAATTAATAGTTCTAAATTATGACTGTTGTATTCAGAATCTAACTTTGCATTATTGAACAAAAATGCTTTTGTAGCATCAGCTTTCCAATAATTGATCCTTGACCAGGTTTCAGACAATGATTTAGCAGCAGGTAAGCCAAGCAAAAAGTTATCATCATCTAATCCTTCATAAATATTTTGTAATGCGGTGTAGTCTTTGAACGGTGTTGCTGTCATATTAACTTCTTCAAAGAGTAAAAGCGCAAGATTGTGATACCCATTCCTTGTGCATACTTCTGAGAATGCATTAAGGTCTAATTTCTCGTATAGTGTAGAAAACTGGCGGTTTCCGTTGAGATGGCCATATCTTAAGAGAAGAAGTAATTGTATAAGCAATGATATTTTCTGCGCTCCTTCCTTGGTGTCATACAACGCAGTTAGCTCCCCTAGCATTGTTGGAATCCAGGTTAGGCTATCTTTAGGATTTGAATATATCAATAAACCTGCCAACTCAATAAAGATAGATTCGCAGAAAGAAACGGACTGTTCGGATAAAATAGTCAATATTTTGAAATATGGATATTCCATTTGTAATAATGTGATAAATGCATTGATTAAGTTCTTACTCCATACCTCATTAGATAAAATAGGATCAAAATAATCTTTGTTCAAAAGTGTTGTTAAATTAACCGGTTCAATTTGTTCCTCACAGATAAATTCAAATGTGTTCTCATTAATCATGCACGAGATGGAAGAATACTTTTCAGTTTGTTCTTGACTTAGTAAATGGATAGTAGTATCTTTGTTGGACAAACTAATAAAATAGCACAGAATAGTTGAACATAAAAACTTGGCAGTATGTGGTTTACTAATATTGTGATCTTCATAATATGAGAGTATTGCATTAATAATATTGTTTGTATAATTAGGGAATGTTGATACTTCTAACAATCTTTTGTTTATACCAGTTTGTTTTATGTTTGTTCTTTCCGTGGGATTAAGTGCAGATATAACAGAAAAAGATAACCATAACTTATATTCAGTTGTAATATATTTTGCAGGAATAGTAGTGTCATGGATCATATTAATTTGTTCTTCAGTCAATAATTGAGGGTGGGAAAAGGACTGGGGGCGTTGGCATTCAAGTAATAAAGAAAACAATGAAAGCACCTCAACAGAACAATGGATATCCAATAATGGTTTGATGCTCCCAAATACGTCATAAAATGCATTTTCATTTTTTAACACTTGAATACACATTTCCCATACTTCATTACATGGAAGCTGTTGTATATTTGCAGATGAAAGGTATTTGAGAAAAGTGGTGTCCGGTTTACTACCAGTTCTTCTATATGCAACCAAGTAAAGAAATATGTTAAGAACCTCATCCATTGGAAAGACTTGAAACGTATCTAGACACTTGAAAAATAATAAGTACACAGGACTCAATTCTCCATGAACTTCATGGTCAACGAGATATGGAGCCAACTGAAGAGTTGCTTCTTTCAATAATGGTTGAAACTGTTTATTGAAAGATATAAGTATTAAAAATTTCACTTCTCTAAGGCATCGTATTTTTTCCAAATGAGTTTTACTTTCCTGGAGTTCTTTTATAATCCACATAATCAAAAGCCTATATTGAGATGGTTCTTCAAGTTTGTAGGATTTGAAAGTCTGAAATCCAATAATGGGACTTATGTTTAAAGGAAATTCATATCTAACAAAAACATGATTTTCATTATAGATGTCTTCAAAATAGCACAAACCGGGAAAGCAACTATTAATTGCTTCCTTGGTTTGTGTAGTGTTTCCAAAATCTATAAATCTTAATAAATTTTTAACAATAATTAGCGTGTTTGTTTTATCAAGATTAGCATTCTTCTGGCGGAGTGTGTTTTGCATCTTAACATTTTCACTTTTACTCCCATCAACGAGAATTAGAGGTATAATTAAAGGATAAGCTCTTTTAAGAAGGGCCTTCTCATTTTTTGCCTTGTCGTTATAAAGAATATGACCACAGGACTCAAACTCAAGTCTCATAGAATATAAAATTGCAGCAATTTCTTTTTGATATCTGTTTATAAACTTGGACCTGTCTTCAAATTCAAATAGCAAGATGTTCCATTGTTCAATTGTTCCTTTGTTGTACTTCAATTGTTCACAAAAGTAGTATAATATGTCGAATCTAAAATGGTTGAATAAATCCCTACGATTTGACATTCCTAGTTCATTGGATAATGAAGTTAAAATGTTTACAGTATAAGATCTAATATCAGACGTTTGATGAACATCCAAAATTCTTAAAATCATTAAAACTGAAAGTGGATATGAATCTCGAGATATGTCTTTAAGCATCTGCATCCGAAATACCAACATTTCAAAGTATGGATTTACACTTTCAAACATCTTTTCTAGTTCAGATACCAGAATAACTTGGTTTTTTGAGCTCAAGGATTTTAGGTATGCTGGGATATCTTCAAATATAAGACATCTTAGGGGAAGTGGTAAAATAGTTAATGATTTTATAAAAGCAGAAAAGATCTGTTTTTTTCCACCTTGAATATCAAATTTGATTGTATCATTTTTCATTAATATTTGCAATAACATGGATGCTGTTTGAAATAAAGCATTACTTCCACTGAAGGAATTATCATCAAGCCTTAAAAGAATCCAATCCAAAATATCACAGCTATCATCTTCTATTAGAGTCGCGTGTTCTTCAATCCGATAATATTGGATTATTCCTAAGTACGTGGAAAGAATTTTGATGGACTCAGACGCGGTATTAAACTTGCCGCTTAAAAGGGTACTCCCTAGAAATTGGGTTAAATCTGAGAGCATTGTATGAAAAGAAAGCACTCCACTTTCAGTTACATTAGCCAGCCAATCCATCAAGACCTTGAAACATTCGTAAAAATCATCTAAAGGTTGATCTCTTATAAAAGATAATAATGAACGGAATGAAATTTCACTTTGTCCCCAATTTAAGATCTCAAGTGAAACAAATAAAACTGTAATGGGTTTTAAACATATATTTTGAAGGTTAGATAAGCGGCCTATAGATGTATCAAATGCATCGTCATCAAATATTTCTTGTTCTGGGATGTAAAGTTTCGTCTTGGATTCAATATTTAATACAGGCTTGAATATCTCATATTTGAATAAATGTGGTAGTATGGAATTAACATTGTAGAAGTGGGTTGACTTTAAATTTGAAAATATGAGATAAAATGCTCTCTGTGTCATTAAAGTTTTGGAATGGAAAACATGATGCAATATTTCTGCAGCTTTAACTATAAAGCTATGTTGAGACTCCATATGATAAACTTTATCATATAATAGTAGAAGTGTAACACTAGACTTAATCAAGTCATCACTGTAAGTGTCTGTTTTATTTTGGATATGATTAGAAAAATTATGTAGCAATTGGTAAATTTCTTCATCATTAGTTTCTATTTTAGGTATAGTCTGTACCATTTCATATTTCCTTTCGTTATATTCGTCTAGTGTTGTTAAGGTCAAAACTTTTCTGGCCTTTTTCTGATCATGCCATTCCTTCAAGCAAGAAGAAATGTAATCTTGTGAAGTGATACCTTTGCTAGAATTTAGGCGATTCTGAAAATATATGTTGATATCATCACCAGCTAGCCATGCCACAAATGTAGTTAAAGATTCATCATCTAAAGATATTGCATCGAAATTAGACCATTTCGAAAGTAACCATCTGGTTACCCTTTTTGAAACATCCAAGCCCGAATTCAAGGAAATATTTGTACCATAATGTTGCAAATATAGCCAAAGTTCAACACTCTCATCACAAAGAAAATTAGGGCCATTAATTTCTGAGTACTCATAGATATCATAAATATCACCCAGTAATTTATTCTCTGATGAAATTTGAGGTAGATATCTAATCAAATATGTCAACAACCTACATGTAACTTTACACATATGTTCAGACTTCAGGAGCGGTAATGCAATCTTGAAAATTTTGATGATCTCTGACTCTTCAAAGAGAATATACTTATGGGGTATTAATGGTATAAAACAATATAAGAGCCAATCATTACGCTGTTCATTTTCTAATAAATTTAAAAGTTTCGCCTTCATATCATTTCCATTCTCTTTATCAATGTAATGATACGTCACATAGCAAAACAATAGCTGAAAACCAAGTGTTCTAATTTGAGTAGAATTAGTGATATCAATGCAATTAATAAGAAAATGAGACAAATCAGCAGAGATTCGAAGGTGAGAGCTACAATCATCCACCATTTTGGCCTTTTTGTTAGAAAACAAATAACTTTCTGAGTTGCTAGAGACGTTAAAATACGTTAGTAACAGTTTTACTAATGATTTAAGTTCAATCAATTTTAAAGTATCTGTTTTCCCAACTATTTGTATATACTCATTGCTGTTATATTCCTTTATGTTTGTCGTGTTGAATGCAATTGAAGTTGGAACCAATAATTTGGATTTATATCTATTTAGTTTTAAAAGAACATATTCTTGCACCAATTTAGATAATGATTGTTTTGAAAGGCTACTCTCCATGCTTTCAAGTTGATCTGTTGTGTGCAATTTTGTTCCTATTAACTCGCTAGCACAGTAGTCGAAAATGATCATTTCAAGCTGGACATCTTTATTTTTTGAATCATTGAGTATAATAAAATACCTTATGGTTTCATTGATTAGATGTAAGGTGGACTTTAAATTAGAGCAATGTCTTTTAATGATTAACTTGTTTATAATTCTTAATATTAACCGTGTGTTAGAGTCTTCCTTGGAACTCATTTTAAGGAGCTTTATGATTACATCATTTAAATGGGATATTTCAATTATCCCAACAGTATCTAACGATACTAAGGAGCACAAAGTTGTTATTATGTTAGTTGTAATTCTATTATTCCATTGTGGATCATCTAGTTGCTTTTCCAGAAACTTAGTTTGTTTGTCTATCACTTCAATCCATTTTGATTCAATAAATTTTAAGGTAAATGGATCACTGGTTACTAAGTCGTTTATAGATATACACAAATGAGCTGCAATTACCGAGATCAATTGTTGTGTATCAGCAGTAACCATTAATTCGGGTAAAGCAGAGAGTAGGAAATTCAATGTCTTTTGTTTGAATCGAGAATTGGTCTTCTCAATAAATAGCCGTAGAACATATGCAATAGAAGATAAACGTTCTTCGCTTAACCTTATTTTACTTGAATTATCAACTTCGTCATTTAGAGAAAGAAACAAATCACAATATTTCCTCTGTTCTAAATCCAATGCTTCTATTAAAGTCTCTGCTACTGATTGAAGAATCTTATTGTTTAAAATATCTGGATTATTCTTTAAAACAGTGGTTAATTCATTCAAACCATCTTTTCTCTGTTTTAGTCTATTGGAGTTTAAATTACCTAGTATATTTACAATAGCAGACTTATCCATAAGGCGATATCTGTATTTTTTATGGAAGTTTACACCTAAATTATATGAGATCTCATCACCTTCATGTCTTGATTTGTTTTCTTTGAAATGTTGTTTTTGAGTCTCGAAACTCAAATAAAAAGCGAGAGCGATCATAATAGCGTGCAGAATAAAGAAATACAAAAGCTTCATTTTAAAGTTACTATAATTGAATATATTGAAATATGTATAAAAGTTGTGTAATAATTGTCTATATTAGTATGAAATAATCTTACATATTTGCTTGTTTCACAGACCATGATTTTGCATCACGTATTATTGCATCAAATGGAGCATTACTTCCACTAAGATTAATTGAATAATCATTTAAATTATTCTTAGACAAATCTGTTTGAATATTTAATTTTGGTTTATTTTGACCCAATATTTGTTGATGTTTCCTTTCCAAGAATTCTCTATTATCCATATTATTCCAATACTTTTCATCTTCATTTGATACAATACTCATTTTTCTATTTGCATCTTTACTATTATCATTGGAATAATATTCTGCTTCAATGTTTTTTAATCTTAAGGCCTGTAAATCTATTAAACTAATACCATTTTCATTCTTTGCCCAACCATTTCCACCTCTTAAAATGTCTTCAATACATTCACGAGGAGAATATTCATTTGGTCTTTCATCCCATGATAATTGGAAAGTTTTTTCATATAACGAATCAATTAATGGGTTTAAAGAACTTGAAATTGTTGATAACCCATTTGAACCCAATGAATAAGAATTGGAATTCATGGAAGGTTGAGTGGAATGTGATAATAATGGTCTTGATTTCCCGTTTCCAGAAGAACTATGATTTGGGAATGAACTGGATGTTGGAGTAGAGGCAATATCTGAGATACTACTATCAAATAAGTTAGACAACCCATTTTGGAAATGAGAAGATAATTGTCCCGTGCTGAATTGTTTTGGAATGTTAAAATCATCATATGAACCTCTAATTAGTTTCAATTGGAATGTAATATTTAAAATAGAATTAATCTTAGAATCTTTTAACAAAAACCTATTTGAAATTGGTTCTTCATTGTCTCTAATATATTCAGCAACATTAATCTCAATTTTACCTAAAAAAATCTTCCCGGTAACCTTTTGAGCATAAGTATTAGAACCTGAAGATTTCATAGTTGCATTCATAGAATTATTAAATTCCTTCCTAGAGATATCAAAACTTCCCGAGGATCTTAAAGATGGAGATCTTAATATGGAACTTCTATGAGATAAAACAGGTGAAATTGGGGATCCACTACCATTCATTTCTGATCCATTGCTGTTTTTACTTGCAAATGAAGAACTATGGTTAAGTGGTGATGTACTTTCAAAGTAAACTTCAAACACTATAATCTTTGGTGTAATGTTTTTATTCTTATCCACTTGTAGTTTAATTTGTACGGGTCTCCCTAAAGTATAATTCCATTGAACTCTGTGATGTTTCACTGGGACATGGGGAGTAGCACCTTTACTTTGAATGGAACTTTGTATATTTGTATCGGGCGGTAAATTACCACCAGATGTACCTGTGCCTTCTTTAAAATTCCATTTCACAAAACAAAACCCAGAAGATTGTGGGACGTTGACTAATTCGTTGATTTGTAAATTGAATAAAAATTTGGGTCTCTTACTTTTGTTCTTACTACCAAATGGTGCCATTTTTTCAAGTTCTTATCGATGCCCTTGTTCTTAATTCTTTTTAAAAAGTTTCTAAAGTTGATAAGCTCACTTGATCTATTAGCACTCTAAAATAGTTATATGTACGCTGTAGCAATCGTATTTGATATAGTTGACAACTTATTCTCTTATAAATAACAGTAAACCTTAGTAATAGGGTCCAAACGTGTCAATCTCTTCTCTAATTTGAATATCTTCTCCTTTTTAATAAATTTCACTTTGGGAATTTTTCAAAAAATTGAAAGTTTGAGAGAAATCGAAGATAGGCCGCTACTATAGTGGGTTTATTATAGGTGATGACAGAATTGGTTGAGGAGAAAGAAAGGCTTGAGAGTAGTTTGAAAAATTGTGAATAATCATCAGATATATTTTATTAAAATTGTACAGTTAAATTTTATAGCTTTGGAAATTTTAAAATTATTGTTCTGAAGAAGATTCAGTAAAAACTTTAAACTTAATATTATAAAATAAAAATTATAAACAAATTTTAAATTCTTTACGATATTTTTTTTAATAGCGTTGTAAGTATAAGTATTGTGATTATATTGTTTGTTTATATATATATTTATTTAATTAGTTGCTCTCCAGATACTCAAAGGATATCTGGTCTAACCAGGAAGTAGTTGGGTTTAAATATTAAGGTGCTTGTAACACTAGGAAGACCTCGTTCAAGATCAGATCAAGGTTGTAAGAATATGGGTATTTCCTAACTAGGGTTCTATAGATCCTCTAGATCACATTATGTATAGCCCTTAAGCCTATAATGGGATATACATCACACAAGAACTTCTTTGATAACGGGTTGTAATTTATTACCTTGACATTTTTAGATGGTCTGGAAGGATTATTGGCCTAATAGTTTGGTTTAGATGCCAATTTTTTTCTTTCATTTCCATTGAATTAGTTATTTTTATCCTCCAACTCTCATAATTATTCCATATTGTATTTTTTCTACTGCCCGTAGCTATAGGTTGCAATAGTGGATCAATCATTAAATTTATTTCCTCCAATATCCTGGTTAATATATGGTCTAATACTTAGTTTTTAGTAGTATTTCATTATTTAATTTTGAAAATAATAAATATCGATTTAAGGGAACACAAACACACTTAAAGTAAAGAAAGGAGAGGCCATTTTTACAAAAAGAGACAGTTTAAGGTATTTTAATTTAACCATAGAGAATCAAATCTAAAATTTAATATGATTTTTTTCAAATATTAACATTCCGACCATTTTCCTCAATAGTTTAAAAATAGTTAGAAAACAAACTTATACTTAGTCCCAAAATAAAAATATTTACCCTTTAAAATGATTAATAAGAATTATTTTGGCCAAAATGATTATGTAAGGTAAATAGTTCAGTTGAAGATTTAAAAGTGAATACTATCAAAATAGCAAGACAAAACAGGGGTGAAAGGTTTTGGCTTGGTGCTTTCTTCTACAATCCATACTCTATGCTTCAATACATCATAACTATAATTTCACATTTGATAGAACTAGTAATAGGATTTAGCACGTTATGAAAAGAAATAAATGAACACGAAATGGTTTTATTTAGTTGCTGCATAGCAATTTCTCTAGTCTGTACATCTCACTTCCTAGGAAACTTGTTAACTATTATGAAAAATCATAAAAAATCATAAAAAGGGAATTCAAGAATGGAACTGATGGTTATTTTGGAAGGAACATTGGAAAGTTACTTACCCCTCTATTTGCTTTTGGTTATTTATTTGGAAAGTTTTAAGGCTAAAGCTTTGGAGAATTTTAAGTGAACTTCCAATATTTTTGTCTAATGTTCTTATTTTAACTTCGGCAATTGCCAGTTTTCGGTTTAAAGGTGAAGAAGGATATGACAGATCAATGGAGATTGTTGTTGGGTTTGGATATTTGGTCAATGCCGTTATTGAAATTATTAGCTTAATACACGCTACCTCTCCAAACACTCAAAATAATAAGAATTCACACACAGATAAATTTTTGAAACATTGAAATTAGCTCTTATCAGTTCTTCCTTTTTGCTCCAAATTTAACATATTGAATTTATCTATAAGCTATATAAATTAAATATTCTTCATAAAAAAAGATATTTGCACTACGATACCACAAACAATGGAATGATTGTCAATTCTTTTCAAGGTCACTTGGTATACTTCCCCTCCTGATGTTCAGTCGAACAACAATCTCAGGTTGACCCAAAGCTGGAATCCAATTATTCCCTTTAATCTTAATCTTATTGTTTGATTTTTGGAAAAGAACATCTAAGTGTATTAAAATAAATTGTATTATAGGTATAGTACCAAATTCAAACCAGCTAAAATGTTCAGTTGGGCGATATTCTGGATTCATTTTATTGTCTGCTTCAGCTCCAACACCATGCTGATACAGTAAAATGACTTGAGTCAAGTAAATTCTATGGACTCAAAGGACAGATAAATACCGAAATAGAACCAAGCTATCTTCAAAAGGTAGAGCTTAACTGTAAAATTCTTCTGGCAGTTAGGAATTGTCAGCCTATTTCTTTGGACAAAAATATTTACTCTTTGAATATAATATCCTTGGAGGAAAAACTTACCCAGAAATCCTACTAATAAAACACAATTTGCCAGAAATAATAAAATACTTGCAATGAGCGTAGCATAATAGAGATCCATGTGAACTGCTCTCCAAAGAATGTAGAGTAACACAGTGATGTATGGAGCTGGTATTAATAAACGATACCTATCTCTTACTCGTTTACGTAAAGTGTTTAATTATTCTTTGTCCTCTTGAATTAGCATCCTTGAAATATTATTTTTTCTATATAATTTACAGTAAACCTTCAACAAAGCGTACCGTTTACTCTTTAATATAATGAGAGAGTTTCTTTAATATGTTTTTCCTCAAGACTGACTCTCAAAAGTTTAACAAAATTAAGCAGTTTATATAGGTTTAATCATGCCTTTGAAAAAATAAATCACCGATTGGAAATTTATGATGGATAATATGATCAGCCTTCTTTCCCTTTATTAGACTTTTAAAGTGTCAGTAATTTTCCAAATTAGGAAATTTAGCAAAAAATTCGTAATTTCCTTGATCAATACCACCCTAGTGTTGAATTCATCTAAAAATACATAAACTAATATTACTTAAAATAAAACTATTTACACTACAATTTTACAAACCTTATGAGAATTTATCTCATTTGCATGAGAGCATAATCTTCTTGGTGAAGTTTATTGTATACACACAAAACATTCTTCTACACAATATAAATTGAACATTGTTAATATATTTAGAGTTACTAAAAATTAGGACATGTTTCTCTCCAAAGAGGATACTTGGTGCAAGGTCTTATCAGTTGATGAAAAATTTAACTGTAGATTATTGGTATAGTGAAGGAAGCACCGTTTTAACTACGAGACATAATATCAAGAGATAAAGGTTATTCAGAGGCATTTTCTGATAAAATATAAGTGTAAACGATGTTGTAAAAGAGAAAACGTCATAGATTTGCTCATCCCTCCCATAAATAACTGTGAAATGGGGATAAGCTTTTTTTTAAAAGAGGGTTACAAATAGTAACTGAACCAAATAAGTACCAACTAAACTTAATATCAGAATTGTTGTTGTTGTATGCCTTATTCATAGTATAGAAGAAATAGATATATTGTTATAAAGACACGGGGAAGCCCAACTCATGATGCTATTTGTGATAAAACATGACATAACACGCACAGCGTCATTCTATGTTTTCAAAAATTAACCAGTGCCTCCACAAAACTAGGAGATTTCCTTATTAATTACGCAATTTATATGTAATTAAATGATGACTTTGATCCTGTCCTGTCGATAAATATTGGGATCCCTAAAAGTGCATCATGCTGCAATAGCTTTTAGTCTGTTATCGGGTTCTCTTAATAATTCAAAAGAGGGGCAAGAATGTAAACTGGAAAAAAACAAGCATCTAAGAACCGTTATAGTGTGTTATCTAATCATTCGAAGTAGCTACGATCAGGTTTCCTTTCGATACATATTCTGGAAGATTCTATAGTGAGGCAGTATTCTCCCCTTAAAAGTCGGTGAAGTTTTCTAATATATTGTTTTCACTAGACATGTATTAAAAGACTTCGAACGTAGGAATTGTGCTTTCTTTTCTGCCATGTTGTTCGTGTCCCCAATTAGGCTTTTAGGTGGTCAATAAATTGTCCATAACGTGTGATCCCTTGCCCTTTTTGGTGACTGCGAGCGAGTTACCGTTTCAAATTTCAGTATAGGTATATTTCTTTTGTGTTTGAACGCTTCGATAGAAGTATTTTATTTTTTTACTAGGATGGAGGCAATTATTTTAACATTCTTCCTAGACCTTTGACAATAAAGCTGTGATAAATGCCCAGTTAGATTTAAACATGGAAAGGTTGAACGATATTGTAATGATTCACTTTTCTGAAACCGTATGGAATTTTACTTACCTTTGCTAGAATTATTGTGATAATTCTTATGAGTTTACAAGGTTTTTTACTTGTGCGATTGAGAGATGTCGTCAACATTACGTGAGACAAATGTGTCACGTTGGGCTCGAACGCTGGTGTGATGTTACAGTGAATTTAAAATTAGAAAACTTATTTTTTAAAATTTTAAATGACGTTAAAGTTAATTAATTAAAAATACATCTTTATACTGAACATTAGTCTCTACTTGAAGAGACGAATCCAAATATAATAAATTCACATAATGAGATCCATGACCGTTAAGGCTACAGAGTTTTAGCAGCTTTTGGTAGATTTAGTTGCTTGGTATTGTTTTGCAGAAGTGGCAAAATCGAGAAATGATATCAAATGAAACTTTGAATTCGTGTTCCAATTAGGCAAGGAGAGTTACCATCAGAAATAGCCCCTAAGATATTTGATAAGTTTAAAAATCTACAACTAACAGTGCATTTTTGAAACTAATAACAACCGGTTGTTTTCTTTTTACATTCTGGCCCCTCATTTGAACGACAAAGAGAGATCAACAGCAAAGGAGCAAGAATTGTTGTATATGACGTGGATTTTATCAGCCATGTCTTTACATATGATGGCACAATCGAGACTATTCTTTAATTGCATGGAGCTTCGAAGAATAAAATAAGGATACGTTAAAGTTGTCGATACGCTTTGGTTAAATTGAGCTGCAAGATGACATACATAAAGACACACCATTTCTATCAAGGACGAGTTGGGTTTCTCAATTCTTCTATGACTTGGTATCCACTCTTTCATTTTACGAATAAGTCATCAAACAACTATTAGAAATCAATTACAGTAATGACCTCTATCAAACCAAGCGTGCTTTGGTTTATTTTGCTGTTTACAACCCTCTTCAAGAGGGTTCATGGTGACTGTGAAACAATTGATTATTACACTACCAAATGTTCAGGATCACACAGTTTTGTATATGGTATCACTCTTTCTAGCAGGCAAACCATGTCCCTTGCTGCTGGAGGTGACTACACCATCGGCGGTTTTACTATCGACGTGCAGCAATCTGCAGCTAAGCTGGTCATTGGGTCGACCAGTGGAAGCCCTACAACAGTTTCTTTTGGTAGCACATCTACCATCAGAAACGAGGGTACTATTGAAATTTCCAATACGGTCACACGTGATAGTGATAATAAATTCATTCTTAACAAGTCTACCACGGGTAGTGGTAACTGGAGATTCTATGAGTCATATTCAAGTACCCGAAAAGAAATAGATCTAGGAAGCACACATTATGGGATGAGTGGCGGAGATTTAGATGTATCTGGAAATGTTGCCCTTACACTCCACGTTGGATACGGTACAAGTGATTGGAAAAAAATCTCGCTAAGTGGGCCGTCTCAAATAAACAGTGATGGTAGTACCGTTGGCGCATATATTGAAGTAAGCGGTGGAATCCAAGCTGAATCGGTGAGTGCTTTTAATGGGGCTATAATTTGGGACACAACTGTCAGAAACACAGAACTTCCCGGGTCATTCGCTTTCTCACATGGTGCCTTCCTCCTTAAACGTTCCGCTTCTTCACATGTGTTGAGCTTTAGTGGCTCTGGATTTTTTGGCATTTTAAGTAGCTCAACCGATGTTAGTTATGAGTTAGAAGGCACGTGTTACACACGCCTTGCCTTAAGTAAGGGTTCGTTGACCTATAACCTCGTGCGTTCAGGTAAGACACTTACACATAGTAAAGGTTCTGTAATCTGGGAAGGTGAAACTGCTGATGGTGTTTTTTTTGGATCTGCTCAGCTATGTCCTGCAAATTTCCAATATATTACCAGTTCCATTGATAAAATGACTACAGTTAGTACAAGTAGGAATTTTCTTTCTGATCTACACTCTTCAATCGGACTTAGCATGACTGAGACTCATTATGTTGTTGTAGGGCCACCAATTACCCACTTTACGACAACTACTGTTACTGCTGATGTGGTTTTATTAACTACCACCACCTCAGTTGCTATGGTTCGGGGTAAAGATTATTCCTACACTCCAACGGAGGTCATAATAATTCAAACCCCTAAATCAGAACCATCCACTACATTATACTTAACATCCACGAGAAGTATCGCTGCTGCAGTCACCACAACATATGCAACTACAATAGTCGATAGATATGGCCGGTCGACTACAGGTGTTGTTATTTTGGTGGAGACTCCGCACCCCACACCTGTCACGACGATGTACCTCACCGCTACCAGAAGTATCTCTGCGGCTGCCACCACTACATACACCACGACCATTGTTGGTGAGGACGGTTCCTCCACCCTAGGGCTGGTTGTTTCTGTTGAGACTCCGCACCCCACACCTGTCACGACGATGTACCTCACCGCTACCAGAAGTATCTCTGCGGCTGCCACCACTACATACACCACGACCATTGTTGGTGAGGACGGTTCCTCCACCCTAGGGCTGGTTGTTTCTGTTGAGACTCCGCACCCCACACCTGTCACGACGATGTACCTCACCGCTACCAGAAGTATCTCTGCGGCTGCCACCACTACATACACCACGACCATTGTTGGTGAGGACGGTTCCTCCACCCTAGGGCTGGTTGTTTCTGTTGAGACTCCTCACCCCACACCTGTCACGACGATGTACCTCACCGCTACCAGAAGTATCTCTGCGGCTGCCACCACTACATACACCACGACCATTGTTGGTGAGGACGGTTCCTCCACCCTAGGGCTGGTTGTTTCTGTTGAGACTCCGCACCCCACACCTGTCACGACGATGTACCTCACCGCTACCAGAAGTATCTCTGCGGCTGCCACCACTACATACACCACGACCATTGTTGGTGAGGACGGTTCCTCCACCCTAGGGCTGGTTGTTTCTGTTGAGACTCCTCACCCCACACCTGCAACCTCCATGTCTACTGATGAAAGTTCCTTGGCCACGGCCAGCTCTTCTTCAGAAGGTGTCATTACGGATGATACAGCTACAAGTACAAAGACCTCGGCTGAACCTCCTGTTTCGGCCCCTCCTCTCACCACTACCTTCTACTTTACCACTGCTGAGAGTGTTAATGCTCCAACAACTACCTCATATACCACCACTATTTTTGGTGCAGACGGTGTTTGGACTACTGGTCTGGTTATAATGGTTCAAACTCCCGTTTCTTCAACCAACTTTATCACCTCATCTTTCAGTACCAGAAGCAGCCACATTTATTGGAATAATACTAATTCTCAAACTAGCTCATTTGCAACTTCATTTAATAGTGTTAGAGTTAAATCAACTTTCACGGAAAATGCCAATAGCAATAGTATCGTTACTGACAACAATCAAGCAACTGCAACTGATAATGCCTCTGCAATGGTGTCATCGACAACCATTGAACTGAATAGTGAAGATTGGGGGGAATTTTCAACGGTTACCATCAATCCTGATACATCACCTGCTTACCCACGGCCGAATAATACCGAAGATCTGGTTTCCTCTGATGGCGGCAATGCTGTCGACCCATCACCTGTTAACACAGCAACTACTGCACCTCCTGGTAACTCCAACTCCAATTCTAATGGCAATTTTAACCCTGACTCAAACCCTGACTCAAACCCTGGCTCAAATTCTGGCTCAGGCTCTGGCTCAATCTTTGATTGGGAAGAAACTTCCAATACTGTTCCCAACAATTCTGATTCTAATGATGCTTTCGATCCTGGTTCCAGTTCTGAAGCCACACACAATTCTAATGTTGGTTCAGCTGCTGCCTTCGATGAGACCGCTAATTCTGCTTCTGATGTAGATACCCAAGCTGGTATTGCTGAAGGGTCTAATGTTGGTAGTTCTAATGATGTTTCTAATGATATTTCCAATGACACTCACAATGAACATTCTGATGGGACATCTAATATTGATAATCTTAACAATAACTCTGAAAATCATGATAATGTTAATTCTAATGAAGGCTCTAATGAGGCTTCTAATGATATTTATAATGAGGATACTGATCCTACCATATCCCAATATCCTTCAAATGATCCAATATTTGACAAAGATGCTCAGAGTGGATTGATTTCTGCTACGGGTCCTGCTGAACTTTCCCCATATTTAGGGAAAGGTTTCAGAATGTCTAATGGATGGCCTTCTCTAAGTTTGTTACTTCTCGCCATGTTCCCATTATTGGTTTAGACACATTAATTTTTTTATTATTTCTTTTTTTAAGCATTAAGACTTTTTCGTTAAAGTCTTCTTTTTATATCTCTGAAAATATCTCTTTACCTTTTATATAATCTCTTTTAATATCTAATAGCTAATACCTTGTTTAATTGTAGAGTACCGTCATAAATCTCCGACTTCGCACTATGAAAAATGTATGCTCCACTATAAAAAGTTAAGCGATACCAAAAGATCTCTGATCTAACTTGGAATTAGCTGGGTTTATATACTAGGGTGTTTGTAATACCATCGAGACCTCGTTCAAGATCAGACAACGGTCGTCAGTTATAGTGAACCCCTTCAATATGGGTAGATTCATCCGATGTATACCCATTAGACGGTTCATGGGATATACGTCGCACTATAATTTCCTTGATAGCGAGTTTTAATTAATTACCTTAACAGTTGTACTAACAGGGACGAAATATGGTAGAGTAAACATTACCTTGTTAAATATTATATACGCATTAATTTCTAATTTATCTGCCAAAGAACTGCTTCTCCACCTCAGTAAAATTGTATATTAAATTAAATAAAATACAGTAAACGTAAACTACTTTGATCTAAACCCATGACATTAACTATCTACCATCCAACCAATTGGTGTCAGTTTAAACCCTTTACTGACAGTTATTTGAATTGCATTATGTGCATTCCCGCAAATTTCAATTTCATTCCACACAAAATTCTTGATTTTTGCAAATGGCAGAAACTGAAAACCGAAAACAAAGAATTTTGAACGATAAATGTGAACAGGCAATTAATTAATCTAAGAAGATCCTTGCAACTTCCAACAGATCAAACAAGTATCCCACGGTCACCGCAGCCCTTAAGGTACTGATAACTCAGGGTAAGTGATACAACATTTAAAGGATTAGCTTACCATACGTTCAGTGCTTCTGTCTTCTGTGAAAAGAGCTGCATAACGAGAGTTTCCAAAAATAGTAACAGTATAAACATTTAATATACTACTATCCATTTTAGATTAAATTCAAGTTAAGAGATCTTTTGAAAATGTCAACTTTGAACTATGATACATACGACCCTAATGGTCTGAATAATACAAATAAAACTAAAAAGAAACGTTATCCTATCAGAATTGTCGTAAATACTTATAAGAGACGTATGGATGATGAATTAGATTTAAGACCAGGGGATAAAGTCTCTGTCATTACAGATGATGAAGAATATAATGATGGGTGGTATTTTGGTAAGAATTTAACTACAGGGAAAGTTGGGTTATTCCCAAGAAATTTCACTCAAGTCATGGATAATAAAGACTCAATAATGAACAAGAAATCTCATAGAAGAAATAGTAGTTTAATTATGGATCAATCAAATGTAACAAATGATTCATTTGTCTTTGAAGCTTCACATATTCAAAAGATGAATAATAATAAGAATGTTAGACCTGAAATGGTGACTACCACTATGAACGATATCGATCAAGCTTTACGTGCATTAAAAAATGACTCAATGGATCTTCTTGGTGAGTCTTCTTCCATTAGTACCAGTAATTCAGGTACAATTACATCTACCACAACAACGTCAATTCCAAATGAAGCTTCCTTTAAATTTCCATTAGGTGGATTCAAAACTACAACAAAGGCACTAGAAACTATGTATACTACTACTGCCAATAACATTACACCAAATGAGATTACCAAGAACTATAACCTTGATGTTTATAACGTAAGGGATTGGTCGCCAAATGAAGTTTCACAATATTTTATTAAAAAGGGGATTGATCCAAAGATAACTGCACTATTTGAAAAACATAAGATTAATGGGTCTATTTTATTAGAATTAGAATTATTACATTTAAAAGAAATTGAAATTGATTCATTTGGTACCAGATTTACCATATTTAAAGAAATTGAAGATTTAAGGAAATTAAATAAAAAAGATGCATCAACATCCACTTTAGAACCAAGTAAATATACTACAACTACTACCAATAATAATAACCTACTACCTGCTGCAAGTATCCCACCTTCTCAAAACTATAGTAATAATAATACTCCTAAGGAAACAAGAACACATTATCGCTCAAGTAGTACTCATACCTCTCATAGCAGAAAACCAAGTGGTGTATCGGTGGATAAAAGAACTCTAAAGATAACTTCAGAGAAACTAGCCGGACTAGCAATTTCTTCTAATGAGCATATCTTTGATTCTCCAGGTTCTGCTCCTAAACCACCTTCATATCCAAGTCCCGTACAACCACCTGTATCTCCTAAATTTTCTAATAGAAATTCAATTTCAAGTCTCTCTATGAATAAAAATGTATTCCCAAGAGAAAGATTAGAATTGAGAAATCATACATCTCCAAAATTAGATTCTTCCTTTATGAGAGTTAATAATGATTATAAGTTTGGTAATAATCAATCTAAACCAATGGATTTAAATAACATGCCTGCATCGTCATCCACTTCAGATACTTTTAAGATAAGGTCTTCAAATAAAAACGTTACAAGATCTACGCTAAACGTTCCAACTTCAAATTCTTCTCTATCATCAACACCTACTCCATATTCTACTACAACTTCTACTAGACAATCTAAGAATAACACATATAGTAACCAACCATCTCCAAGTGATTTCCCAGTATATCCAAGTCATAAGAAAAATGTCAGTGGGGGTTCCTTTGTGGATTTATTTAATAGAATTTCAACTATGTCACCAAGTAAAAATGATTTATTTGGAGACAATGAAAGTACCGTGATCTTAGAAAGACCGAGCTCAGTACTTTATAGTCATTCTAGATCTTCAAGTGGTATACCACAACATATGAGAAAATCATCACAAGGGTTGTTAGATATAAAGAAACATAGAAGAGCCTCCTCTGTGTTAAGTTTCCTTTCACCTGGTAAAAATGATAATACTGATCAAGATTCTTTGATAAACATGAGTGTTGGTAAGTATCATTCAAGGAAACCTTCTGTAATTAGCAGCCCGTTGAAACAAGAATTTAAGGAAACTTTACGTACCAATCTAGACACTCCAAAGGCAAAAAAACATAGACATTCAATGTTTGTTAGTAATTCTGCTACATCATCTTCTATGGCTACAATGACGCCCACAAAGAAAGACGATGTTAAGCCTAAATCTGTGTCAACTAGTGCTGGCAAGAGACCAAAGAGTGAAGTTTCTACATCAAATAAAGCTAAACAAATGTTAAGATTTAATGGAAATAGTAAGAAGAAAACTACTGCATTCTTGGAAGGTATTCGTACTATTACTGTTGATGAAGCCGTGAAAGATGCCACTTGTTATGGTTGGATGCATAAAAAGAGTAGCGGTGCCATGGGCTCTTGGAAAAAAAGATTTTTTACATTGCATGGTACAAGATTATCATATTTCGGTTCTTTAAATGACACAAAAGAACGTGGGTTAATTGACATAACAGGTCATCGTGTGGTCCCAATTAAAGATGATGACAAATTAATCACATTACATGCCGCTACTACAAGAAGTGGTAAATATATTTTCAAATTATTACCACCACAACCTGGTTCCAAAAAGGGTTTAACTTTCACCCAACCAAAAGTTCATTACTTTGCTGTTGATACGAAAGAAGATGTTAAAAACTGGTTATCAGCTTTAATTAAAGCTAATATTGATATTGATGATAGTGTTCCAGTAGTGAGTTCTTATGCTATGCCAACAATTTCATTGAATGAAGCTAAACAAATGTTAAAGGACGCTAAAGATGAAATGGTTATGAGAGAACAAGAGAAATTGGAAGATGAAGATGGACAACCTATTTGGGAAGAAGGACGCAAATCAACTAAATATCTTTCATCTAATGTATTATAATGAAATCCATAAACCCTATATATCCAAATATATAATGACTTAATAACTTAATTCTTTTTCTAACATAATTATTAATAACGTTTTCATACATTTACGGTTTTTAAGAGAAATGATTCCTTATAAATATAATGATAATTACAATTTGATAGAATTTTCATTGTTCTACCTACTCTTGATAATGGCACTTTTCTAAAGCCTCTTCTATAACGTGATTACCTTGCGGATCTAAACTCATGGCTTTAGAATAAGCTGCTATAGCATCTTTTTTAAGACCCATTGTTTGATATATCTGCCCTAACATAAAATGAATAGTAGCTTCTTCTGGATTTATTTCTACTAACTCATTAAATATCTCTAGAGCTAAATTGAACCTTCCAACATTAAAGTATAATTGAGCTATTCTATATTTGGGTAGAGTTGAATCAGACTGTAATTTAGATGCAATTCCATAATAAGATACAGCCTGGTTATAACGACCGATTTTTTCTAAAGCATGACCACAACAACAAATCAATATAACATTAATTGGATTGATTAATCTAGCCTTTTCAAAATAAATTAATGCCTCCTCATATTTACCTAATCTAGATGCACAATCGCCTAACCCATAATAAGCATTATAATGGTGGGGGTCACAAGCAATGGCCTTTCTATAAAATTCTTTGGCAGTTTCAAATGATTCATTGGCTGTGTATTCATGACCTTGTAAAGTGTACGCATAAGCAAATTTAGAATTCAATTCTGTTGATCTAGAAAATGCTTTGATAGATTCGGCATGATTCTTGATTAAAGAAAAGTAATTACCAGTCACACACCAGGTCTCAGGTTTATTAGGAAATTTCGATACTAGTTGACTGGATAAACTATAAAGAGCACTTTTTTCTCTAAGGTGCCATAGTAGAGTTGAATAAATTTCTAAATCTTTGATTCGATTGGGTTGTAACTTTCTTAATTCAACAAAAAATTTTGAAGACATACTATAATTTGATATTTCATAATGAAGTTTTCCAAACTGTGCTAGACACCATGGCATATTTTCAATAACATAAGGAGGTAATTCTGTGTCAATAGTTCTAATCGCAGCATGACAGTTATACTCTGAAGTTAATTTTAAAATTTTAACAAAAGTGTAAAACAAGTTATCAAATTGCCGTGCTTGAGCTATTTCATTATGAGTAGGTGACGATGTTCTCTTAATACGAGGTATCATTTCACCTTCAAGAGTTTCACGCATGTAAGCCTCATTATAACCATCACCACCTGCCAAATTTGTAGAGTTCTTCATATTTAAATTTCTTCTTTCTGTATTTCTTAAATTTGCATCTCTTACACTTGCGTTGTTTGGTGTTGTAAAATTCATTCTTTGTTCAAAAGTGATTTGTTTTGAAGGGGTAGTTTTTATACTTCTGGGTTTGGTATTCATCTTTGCTAGAGAACTAACAGTAGCTTTGTTTACTGTTGGCGACGTGGCCAGTGTGTTATTATTCCCATTAATCAACATACTTTCGACAGGTACATTGGTTCTGAAACGAGTTGAGTTTGAGCGGCCTGTTCTAGGTGCCTTTGACTCACCATTACTTGATCGAGAATTATTTTTTTCAATTCTATTAGATTTATTGAAAGAATTTCTTCTACTATTGTTAATAGTTTTATCATCAATGTTGGATCCACTATTTGCTACGTTATTAAAGAAAAATTGTTTTAAATCTATGTCTGACTTCTTATTAAATAATGATTCGTACACTTCCCAAAGATAAGGATCCAATTTTAAAGCTTCTAGTTGATGATCCATACTTGATTTAGTAGCGGATAATCTATCATAAAGTTTACCTAGGATATTATGTATAGTGGCTTTGTCCGCCATAAACAAAAAATCATTTGGAAAATCAGTAGGATAGTCATGTAACCTCTTCAAAATGGCAAAACATGCTTTTTCCTCATTTTGGTTTAGTTTCAAAGCACATTTAGCATATATGAAGTTAATAGAAATATGAACTTGTTGATACTTTTCTGCAATATCTGAAGCGGCAATATAATCATCATTCAAATATAGGGATAAAATGTAGAGATAGATGGATTCTATTCTACGAATATTGAATAATGATAACCCACCACATATAGAGTAGTATAATTCAGAGAAAAATAGGGCTGTATCAATATTCAATTTTTGTAGAGCATTTTCAATAGATTGTTTTAGTTTCTGAACAATTTCACTTGACAAGGTTTCATCTTTGTAGTACATATTTTCTTGTGCTTCATCTACGGGCTTATATGTGGCAAAAGGATCACCATATGGTCTCGGAGAATTTTTATTTGTTTGTTGGGCAGATGAAGAGAATAACATTACTGGTAATAGATAGAGCTAGATATAAGTGTATATTTTTGTCAGTTTCCTTTGTGGGGTTATATTAAAAAAGTAGAAAATTAAAGTATACTAATCTGTATTGTAATAGAATGTGGTCAATTAGATCTATAAAAAGTTCTTAAATACCTCCTTTTAGTGGGTCTTTTCTTTGTGATTTTATCAACTTTTCAAGTGATTGTCGATTCATTCATTGCTTTTAGTTTTTTTTTTATTTATTATCAATTTGATGATTTCTCCTAAAAGAGTAAATGGAGGGAGGAGAAGATAAAAAGTTGTCTTAGAGATACGCAATCACCATCAAAAATATATGTATGATAAATTGGACAATTACCTATATTCTAAGCTATTCTTGTAAAAACGTATATATATATCTCTTGCCGCACCCCAGGATCGAACCTCAGCTCCAAAGCCACCGACGCGTGAAACCCCCGAGTTCCCCGCGGAATCTTCCAAAAAGAGGAATTTAATTTAAAAAAACGCCAAAATTTACGCGTTAGAGATCCCAAAATGATCGCCCGTCATTTTACATTTCAAATCAAAAACTGTAAAGTGAAAATTTGACAATTACTTGACTTGATTAGGAAATTTGCTGGATTGTATTGAAGAAAGTTAATTAAAACCAAGCAGTTCATTTCATTCGACATCAATTTCAAATATATTGAATTGTAATTTTGATAAGAACTTACCAAGTGATTACCATTTTTTTAAAGGAATATTCCCAGATCAACATCGTAATTTGCTATTCAACAAGGTACACTGTACACCATTGCTATATACTACGTTTTTTATACCAACTCAAACTAATTTTGAAAACTTATTGTGGAGAATTTGCTGAAATATTTGTAACTTTATTTTAATTTAAATTTACTGTATAGCTAACTATTATATCTTCCATAACATGTCATATGCAACAATGCTATCACCTGCTAATACTAATTCTTCTGATAATAAAGATATTGACAATCTAACTAATATCATGACCATGGAAAATTCAAACAGTTCAAACCACATTAATAAAAATAACGCCATGAATCAATCAGATATACTACTTGTGAAACCAGAAGACCAATCAAAAATCAATGTGCATGACGAATCTGATGTAACACTAGGAAGTAACAAAAAACATAACTCCACACAAAATTTAGCCATGGCAGTAGACCTTCCTAGAATTACGACTACATCTTATAACAATAACAATAACAGTAATAACCGTACAAGCTGTCACAATAGTAAAGGTACAATTAATATGCAACAATTGGAGTCTGATAATTATGATAAGCCTTCAGACATTCCAATAATAGAGTTAGCGACCTATGCTGAAACTGATGTGTATGAATGCTATCTAAGAGGATTAGAATCAAATATTGTGATGAGAAGAGTAAAAGATGATTGGGTTAATGTGACTCAAGTATTGAAATTAGCTAAATTTCCCAAAACCCAAAGAAGTAAAATTTTAGAAAGAGAAGTTGTTTTTATGCAACATGAAAAGGTTCAAGGTGGGTATGGTCGTTTCCAAGGTACATGGATTAGTTTAGAAAACACTAAATCCTTAGTAGAAAAATATGACATTCAAAACAAAGTTGTCCTTTCAGTCATCAACTATGTATTGAATAAAGATCATCCACCTCAAAGAAGAGTTAAAAACAGTGTTCTAAGGAAAAATTCACCGGGAAGAAGAATTTCTTCACCATCAAGTTATAAGAAGACACCAAAGAAAAATAAACAAAACGGTCATTCTAAATTATTATCAACTACAAATTCATTTAATGGCCAACATACGTTGAAAGCTAGTGGGACTAATTCACAAATGAATCCAAGTCCCCTACATAATGTTGCATTTCAAACTCCTCGTCAATCACAGATGAATAGCCAAAATTCTAATGATACTTTTGAGATTGACTCATGTTCCAAGGATGCATCAGGGTCTCACGAGCCAAGCAGTAATTCTACCATATCAAGATTCAGTTCAGACGGTACACCATTACCACAAAATTATTCTACTTCTTCTCAAAAGCCCTTACAATTCTATCCTGTTCCAACTAATATAAATAATAGTAACAACAATAGTAACAATAACAGCAATAATGGAAATAGAACAAGTGATGCTGGAAGATTACCAAGAAGTCATAATTTTAATAGAACCAATATAAATACTATTTCACAACCACCAAATAACTTTAATGGTACTGCTTTAAATATGAATATTAATCAACAACCTTCCAATAGCAATAATAACAATAACAAGAAGGATAATCTAAATCAAAGACCAAACCAGCCAGTTCAAGACCAAATTATAAATAACCTTAAACCAAATCCACATTTCCATTCTAATAACCAAATGAATCATAACGATCCAAATTTTAATAACAGTAATAATATGCAAGGGCCACCTATTCAGCCACCACCAAACTACCTTCCAAATAACAACATCATGCAACATCCACAATCAATCATCTCTGATCAATCAAACAATATAGATGAAATGAATTATCGTGAATTAATATTACAAAGCTTAACAGTTGAAGTCAAAGAAGATGGATCTTGTTTACTCCCCCAAGAACTATATCACCCACCTCCTAATTTTAATGTCAATTTTGAAATTGATGCTCAAGGCCACACTGCCCTTCATTGGTCAGCTGCCATGGCAAACATCCATTTACTTAAATTATTATTAGCATTAAATTCCAACCCACTGTACTGTAACGGCAAAGGTTTCAATGCTGTTTCAAAAGCTGTCTTCTACAATAATAACTTCAAATGTTCTACTTTCCAAGAATTAATTACTTTGTTAAATATTTGCCTTGTCACACCAGATACAAATGGGAGATCCCCCTTACATTACTTGGTTGAGCTAAGTGTTAACACATCCAAGGATCCAAATGTTATCAATACATATATTGAACAAATTTTACAAGAAATCGGCAAAAGAGGTGTCAACGAAGTACAAAGAGTTGTAAATCAACAAGACAATGTTGGTAATTCTGTTCTTCATTTATGTGCATTGAATTCAAATTTGTCACTTTTTAACAAGTTTTATTTACTAGGTGTTTCTACTGATGTCATGAATGCTGATGGTAAAACTGCTTTAGAAATTATGGCAACTTTCAACCCTACTCCAATGGTACCACAACCGGATGTTCCCAAGGACTTCGCCAAGGTCTCCACTCCACATGGTGTATTAGAGCCTGAAGTATCCATTAATATGTCTCATAGTGATATTTCAATGAATAAATCAAATGAAAATGATGCACCATCTTCTATTGCTCCACAAAGCGTTCCAAGAAATAATGATAAAACAAACCCGTACAAATTCCTCCAAAAAAGATCCTTCTTAAGTTCTCATAACAATGATGATTCGTACTCTAAAGCAAATAATACAACTTTAACACTAAGTAAAGAAGATATTTCTGTTCTTGATGACATTATCACTTCTTCTGTTGTCAAAGGTGACAGATCCACTTTAAGTCAATCTATTCTACAATCACCTGTGGTACAATCTAGATTACAAAGCAATGAAGAGAATGCAAGATTTTTATCCAAATTCCTTAACACTCCATCTCCAGAAAAGAGTAAATTTACTAACACAAAACCAGAAACAGAGAAAAAGAAGGTTTCCAAAGTTGGTAGTAGAGTTAATAGTCTTTCAAGAAGATTGGTAGATGCGATTAATGATGATGTTGGAGATTTATGTGAACAAATATCGAAGACTGAAACTGAAATAAAATCAATGCGTGAAGATATAGAGAAACACAAAAGAAATTACAAATACTATTGTTCTCTAATTGGAATTGATGATGTCAAAAATATCAAAGGTCAAATGAGTGTTTTTGAAAACACTTTAAAACAAAACAAAAGTGTTTACATTAGATCCATTGAAAAATCTCAAGCTTTGAATTTAGCTACTCTGGTTCAAAAGGAAGAAGAAGGGTTCCGTCAAAGCTCTACAGAACCAACTCAAACAGGAAACTTAAGAGATGCTGTGACCTTATCTGTGTTACAATTCAAGAAACATATGTGGTTAAAGCGACTAAGTGACGATATTGCAAATCCAAAATCATTGAACAAAATCAACAAATACAAACAATTAATTGGTAGTACCTATGACAATATTGATTCTAAATTAGATGATATCGAAGCAGATTTGAAGGCTGCTGCTTAAACTTACTCAAAAATATTCTTAAATTATTTAAATAAATAAAGATAAATATCTATAGACATGTTTATACAAATTTACCTAGCGTAAGTTTGAAATACATACAACAAACTTATATATTTTGAAATGGTTATCACTACATTTGCGGGTTTAGGATTCACACAATAGAAAATAGAAAATATGTTTCTTGAAAAATAAAATTGAAATAAAAGAAGTCACTGGAATTGAGTTTACGTGAAGGGTCTAAGAAGAACAATTCCCAAATTAGAACAACAATTTGAAAGGATGAGTGGAACAGTTAGTGATTCAACCAAAGAGTTAAAATCTGTGACCGAGAAGAGTGAACCAAAACAGTCTCATGAAGACACCTTTGTCAGACCTCCAGTGAATTTAGTCCAAGATTTGAAAGATGGGATCAACTACATTTTGTTCAATCCCGCAGCTTCATTATTAGTTTGTCCATTATTGTTATTTTTAGAATCTGCTGCTCTTAAAATAATAACCAGGAAAGTTGCTTATACTGAGATTGATTATGAGGCTTACATGGAACAAATTGAAATGATCAGTTATCAAGGTAATGATAACTATACAGAGATCAGGGGCGGCACTGGTCCACTTGTCTACCCTGCTGGTCATGTTTTTATCTATAAAATGATGTATGGCCTTACTAACGGTATGGAATTCATCAATAACGGTCAAGTCATCTTCAGATATCTTTATTTGATGACATTGATTATGCAATTTATTTGTTATGATAGCTTAGCAATCCCACCATGGTGTATGATCCTTGCATGTTTATCCAAAAGATTACATTCAATCTATGTTTTGAGATTATTTAATGATTGCTTTACTACTTTCTTCATGGTGTTGACAGTCACATTACTTTTACTTGCAAGTAAAATAGATTACACGAAGTGGAAAAAGAAGAATATTTTACTTCTAGTTTGCAGTTTATGTTATAGTTTTGCAGTTAGTATCAAGATGAACGCTTTGTTATATTTACCTGGTGTTTTGACAAGTATTTTCATTTTAACAAATAATAACATTTTACTAAGCTTATTGAATGGTATTGTTATGGTGTTATGGCAAGTGGTTATTGCATTACCATTTTTAAAGACCTATCCATGGGATTATATCAACGGTGCATTCAATTTTAAAAGACAATTCATGTTCGAATGGAGTATCAACTGGCAATTTATGGATGAAGAAACTTTCCATGATGCCCTTTTCCAAAAAAGTTTACTTGTTAGTCAGCTCGTTTTAATTGTGACCATTATCTTAATGAAATACCCTAACATTTTCCATGACTTACTTTATTCGATCATTTCACCAAAGAAACATGTTACTTCCGTTAAGAATCCTACCTCCATCATAGCATTCCTGTTAATAATGTCAAATTATATCGGTATCATCTTCTCAAGATCATTACACTATCAATTTTTAAGTTGGTACCATTGGACTATTCCAGTTTTAATTCATTGGTCCGGTTTGCCAGTGTATCTCAGCCCGATTTGGTATTTGTGCCATGAATATTGTTGGAATTCATATCCACCAAATGCAAATGCAAGTTTGATATTATTTGTCTGTAACTGTACATTGATAATGTTCATCTTTATTAGACAATTACAAAACGATGACGATGATGAAATATTACAGGATAAGAAGAATAAATAAATTATGTAACGATGACCCTCCAAAGTGCATTATATGTGCCTATGGCTAGAACTAGTGGTAGTAGTTATGTAATACATAGAAATAGAAAAATATAGTTGGCACTGATACAACTAACCTTAAGCATGTTTATTACCTTTTAAGTTAACTTGAAGGAAAAAAGAAACAAAAAACACAGTATTATGATATATAGTCATTTTAAGGCTCCGCAAAGAAATGCAAAAAGATAACGTATAATGAGAATGTTATTCGTTTAAGTAACGTACTATTCGGGATTGGATAATCACACCACTACAAAGGTCTACACGTCAATTCCCTCCAAGAGAGAACGAAAGTCGCGCAGATAGACGGCTACTACTTAGACCAAATGCATAATGGAATTTATCTTTAAAGAAGTATATAACTCAAAAAAGTTTTAAGGTCATTATTATTCAATTTGAAACAGAAAGATAATAACAAAAGGGTAATCCAGCGGTTAATCACGATTTTAAGTTTAACACAGGAATTTGGAAAAATAAAACTATTAGTAACAAAAAGGGAGGAAATATATTGTTCAGAAAGGGAGGAAATATATTGTTCAAAATGGAATAAGATTTATTATTTTAAAATCAATAGTATTACAATGTTTAAACAAAAAAAGCAAAAAACTATTTTTACATTTAGGAGGCAACCTTAAACAATGGCCAGGGAAAACATGGGGACCAGGGGGTTTCCTAAGGGGGCAACAATTTTAACTTTGGGACAATAGCAGTAATAACTTGCAGAATGTGAAAACAATAAGCACGGATCCAAAATTACCCAAAAAGGAAGGAAAAGGTACCGAAGCCCATACCTAACTCGGAATATGGGTGTCACAGTGATCTTGACAGTTGGATGTGGTATCTCTTCTTCTAAATCTACCTTTAAGAATGCATGATTTAGATCAAAAGTTCTCAATCTCATCCTTCTATTATTTGCAATCTTGAGCAAAATCTTAAGTGATTCAATATCAAGAACCGAAGTTTTAATCTCTGAAAAAGTCTCTGGATTTGAATAGATATAGATTTAAAAACTAATATTGGTGAAATAATTTTAAGTGGAAGACTAAATTTATTGACGTTTAATTTTCAAAACGTTAGATAACATTACTATCAAATATTATCAAAACAATTGCAATTTTAAGTTCAAATATTTTTGAAAAAGAAATACAATACCATCTTATGGAATGTATAAATCCTCTATAGTAATAAGACTAATATGACGTTACAATGATAAAAAAAATTCAACAGATATGGGTGATATAGAAAACAGCATTATTAAAAAAATCATTAAAGCTCAGAAGGTAGTGCATAATTTACAGTTCAAACAACTTCCTTTCCAGTTAGATGATATTGTGAGATTTACAATTGTTGGAATATGATGTCATCTTTATTTGCCTGATTCAAGCCTAAGATTTTCATTTTTATTAACTTCATTGTTAATATATCTATT